>JAJJMC010022402.1:591330-624030 GCA_023531435.1 Papaver californicum
AACTCACAGCATACTCCGATGCTGACTGGGCAGGTTCATTGGATGATAGAAGATCAACAGGGGGGTATGCGATATATCTGGGAACAAATATCATCTCCTGGTCTTCTCGCAAGCAGTCCACAGTGGCACGATCCAGCACAGAGGCTGAATACAAGACGCTGGCAAACACAGCAGCAGAATTAATGTGGGTCTGTTCGCTTCTTCAAGAACTGAAATTCAATCCAGCAGGGGTTCCAAGAGTAGCCTGTGACAACAAGAGCTCATTGAGCTTAGCTTCAAATCCTGTTCTTCATTCACGCATGAAGCACGTCCATATAGACTTCCACTTTGTCCGAGAGCTGGTACAGGCAAATGCTTTACAAGTATACTATGTCAACACCATCCTACAATTGGCTGACATCTTCACCAAATCTCTACCAGCACCACGGTTCACTGAACTCAGACGCAAGCTCAGGATTATCTCCCAACCCATGAGCTTGAGGGGGGATGATAGTCATATACGTGTACCTGACTGAGCTGTATGAATGAGCTGGCATACAGCCTGGATTCCACTGATACCTTTGTATATAAACCTACACATATTTTCAATTAAGTGTGTGTGAAGATTTTCAATATCTTGTTATAGTCCAGTTCTGAAAAGATTGTTCAGGGAAGAAATCAGTTTTGCTCCATCTCCAGTAACTCCTTGGTTGATCAGATTCTTTCACAGTTCCTTCGGTTTCCATTGCTTCGCATGATAATGGGCTGAAGCTGCAGATTGCAAATATGTAGAGATAGATTTGTCTAAACCGTGTTCTTCGGGATTAAAACATATCTTAGTGAATTTTCCGTGTTTTAGGTAAACACAAAAACCTGAGTGCTTGTTTGGTTGAGAAGTTTCATCAAACAGTAGGGCACCAATTTTGATACCATAAAAAAATGGGATTCTGTTTTAATGAAACCATGAAAATGAAACAAAGAAACTGCATTAAAAGATTGATGATCGAGCTGTCAGATGATAGTATTTAGCGATGAAATCTCAGCTGCCACCAAACATGTCTTCTTAGTTCTTAAAACCCCAACCAAACACGGCTCCGGATAAAGACTCTTAGACGAATTACTACGTACAGTAGGATTTTTTGCCTGTTATTCTTATTGGATGTTCTTGGACCTCATCGATAACCAAGGAACTTATTAGTTTCTTGGACACATATGGCAATTTCATATCAGTTAATGACTCCATCTTATTCAACTCCTTGTTAATAAACGGATTTCCTACAACACCATCACAAAACACGGCATCTATATACCATTCACACTTGTATTCGTCATTCCTAGCACAACATGCACTCAACTGCAACTTATCCAAAAGTAGCCAATGATTGGAGGTCAAAATTATACTCAATTATTAGGGTGCAGATTGGCCGATCGGATCGGCTTTTTTGACCAAACAGTAGGCCAAACCGATCAGACTTCGGTTCCCATAGTTTAAACAGTAGCCGAGCTGTCCATGACCGGTTTGGTTTTTGAACCGATCCGACTCGGTTCAGTTTCCTTTCGATTATTTATCAATGATATTTGCGTAAATAAATATATAGTTTATGGACTGGTTAAATTCATCTAAACCGATCCATATAAAACTGATTCATCTGTTAAAATAAAAATTTAAAATTGAAAATTTTCAGTTTCTTCTGTACTCTTTCACCTGTAATTTTTTTTCTTATACAAATCTTAATTATCTTACATATTTAACTACACAAACAAACAACAATCAATCCATAATTAAAACCATAGGATCCACATTGTACTAGTTAACTACTACATGTTTTTAAACAAGTTTAAGATTAAAAAAAAGTCTCAACTTTATAATTAAAAAGTCTTAAAGAATTCTAAATCTCTGATTCAGATTAAACTTAGGTTTAAATCCATCCTGTTATGATACATCTCCAAGGATAAAGACCTCTAACACACACATATCACCTAATAATTCCACCAAATTCTTATTGTACCTGGTGTCCACAATGATATAGATATATGGTACACCACTCAATCAAGTTTCAACTGTGCCATTCTCATGGTGGGCATGTCTCCTAGCATTCTACCAATACCGTATTTTGGAGCATTAGTTAAATCCTTAAAATGGGCAGATTCTGGATATATAAAATTTGAAGAACTTTGGTTTAGAAATGAAAGAACTATAAGAAATTGAGAAGGGTCTGTTCAAAAGGCTTAGAGCTCAAAGGGCTTTTAAATAGCTTTGACTTTGTTGTACTTGTTAAAATACTGAATTAAATCACATGTTTTATGGCTGTTCTTGATTTTACAGTCTACTATGTGTTCTTGTCTGCAATCTGAATTAAAAATTCATCGACACACTGATATAAAAAAAACGGATATATTCTTTATATTTGAATAAGGGGTATGCTCCCAAATTTATTAGACTGCTCACAAGTGCGCATTTATCCATTTCTATTTTGATGGTAGTATGCCATATGAGTAATTATTTGCAGTAACAGCATCAAATTAATCGTACAAATCTCTTTATATGAAGAAGAAGTTGCAATGGTTTAAATTAACCAGAAACTATAATCAGACCTGTCTACATGTATACTGCTTCTTCTTCTTCCTCTATTACTTGTTCATGGACAGGAGATGTTTCGTTTGTCAATTGATGAATCTTGTCAATGAATTTGAACATCATCTCCAAACCCTTCCCATCTGATAATAACAAAACATATAGTTCAGTAAATATACAAAAGAATTTTAGAAAAAACAAAATCGATTGATACAAATTAGAATTGTTACCAAATCTTGGTATTGTATGGCCTCTAGGGTGATGAATGACAACAGGATCCACACATAATTCCAACAGTTTCTCCCCATACGGCCTCAGAAAGTCCGTCTCACCTAAACATTCAGAAAATATAAAAAAATGAGAAATTTCATAACTGATAACAATGGATACCAAAACCAAAGTAAAGCGTGCCAACTTGTAAGTTGAAACAATGACTTAGCTTCCAATGTCACTATTTTGGACCTTGCTCTGGAGGAGACCACAGAAGTCTCCCACACACACAGCTTGCAAAAAGAAAACCTTGAAGGGTCACAAAGCTCAATAAAAACTAGTAGTAGTAGTAGTAGATTCTTATGTCGTGGGGTCTTGTAGCAGCTAAGCCACAGGTTTCTACTGCCGTCTGAATTTGTCAAGTTATGCACTTAGAATAACATCTTCCAATTAGCTTCCAATAAAGGATTTAGCAATGGTGTAAGCGTCTGATTCTGGTCCGGGAAATAGTTTGTTTCTCATTCTTTTAACATGTATGCCTTTTAGCAAGTTGAGACGCGTAATTCAAGTCTATTTAACAGCATATATAAGGGTTTTTAAGTCAGTTAACATGTGTCAATGTTGCCATACCGAAGAATCACATTAGACGTGTGCCAAATTGCAAACCACATTAAAATGCTTCAATGTTATCAATACTGAACAGTCAAATGTTTGCCTTTCATCAAATTATTAGATGTATGCCAAATTGCCAACCACATGGGCAGGTAGCATTCACAGCAGCATATATTTTTACCATTCCAATCTTAGCGTCTGATTCTGGTCCGGATAGTAGCTAGTTTGTTTCTCATTCGTTTCACATGTATGGGTTTTAGCAACTTGAGACGCGTAATGCAAGTCTCTTTCCGAAAACAAAGAGATCCATACTGGTAATGTGTCAATGTGATGTATGCCGAATGGCCAACCACATGGTCAACTACCATTCAAAGCAGCACAACATCAGGCACAACGAAATCAATTAAACAGTTGAAGAAATATACCTAAGAAATGAAGAGATGAACATTGAACTGGAGAAGAAGGACTATAAGCATTCTCAGCAATAGCTGGTGACCTGAACATTGCCCCTCCTATTATAATCAAGAACTTTATCTTCGGAACTTTCGTCAACGCTAATCCCTGTTCAATTAGCATAATCAAAGCAATATTCAGTCACACCAAAATCACAGAAATCAAATCAACAATTTCCTCCCAAATTGGATTTCAAATTTTACCTTAGATTGCAAACCAGGCAAAGCAGCAGATAAGATTGCACCTTGAGAGAAACCAAGTAATCCATCAAAAGGACCTTGCTTTAACATAATATCTTGTATATAATCAAGACATTCCTCAAAATTCCTATACTCTGTAAAATCCTAAAATTCCAAAACAAAAAAATCACAGACAATTAGATTAAGAATCAAAACAATAATCAGATTATTATACCTATAAGAACTTACTTTATCAAATTGAAACCATTCATAATAAGGAGGATCAAAAATCCCTTCAACTTCAGATTTTCCTTGACATGGGAAAGGAGCATCAACATAAACAAGATCCAATTTGTTAATAACTGATTCCGGCCATTTAGTAGTAACTTGTTTCTTAATGATTTCACCACTTGTTCTAAACCCATGTAGACACAAAACCCTTGGTTTCCTTTCCTCTTCTTCAATTCTCTTCTGGTTTCCCATCTTCTTCTTCTTCTTAGACTTGTGAATAATTTCTTCTCCAATGAAATTGGAATTAATAACAGCGAGTTGATGATTTCTTCTTGAATGTGGGAGTGGGAGGATATAAATAGCAGGGGGTGCGAATATCATTTTCATCGTAAAGTTCGGAATTAATAGATTCTGTCTTTCTCTCTAGAAGAATAAAAATGGGCTGCAAACACGATGTTAAAATGTGAACACATGTTTTTTTGGTTGGAGCTGACAGCAGTGATGACGATGATTGATGGTCTTATGACCGTTGGATCACACGGCAAGTAAACTGCTACCAAGTGTTGCAGTTGTGGTGTGTGGTTATAAACAGTGAAGCTGGTGTCAGTTCTGACTAGGAGAAGATCGCGGTCATCGGATGAGCTATCCGAAAAAGTTAGGCCGTTGAATGTCAAGCAGCTGATAGTTAACCAAACGCCTATCGAAGAACCATGGTTTTTAAAAATTGTAACGATTATATCGTTCCAAATGGCTGTGATGAAATAAGTGTTACTGCATATTTTTATAAGAACAATATCTGTCTCAAATTTGACACACTAAAAATTATAGTATAAATTAAACTTTTGATTTTGAAATTTAGTTTCATATAAATTAAACTATTCAAAATAAACAAGGTGAAATTTATATCTTTTCTCCTTGTCTAAAACACTAAAACACAAAAACTTGAAATCACAGAAGGATGTTGGTCAACTAACCGCAATGCAGATTTGGGATACGCGATACATGTTTGGTCGATGCAAATAATGGATCCGACTAGGGACGGACCCAAGAGGGCTAAATATAGGATGCTAGCCTGGACTAAAGTTTTAAATCAAACACATTCATATGGAGTAAGTTTTTTTTTCTTACTGATAATAGGTTTATATTTATTGAAATGAGGAAAAAAAAGAAGAAGATGATGATGATACAACCAGGCGACAATAAACTCCTGGCCTAATACACAATTTAATAGTTAGTTATAATCCATGACCGCCTCCCAACTTATGACTAAGTCTCTAAATGTGTGATCACTGAACCAATTTTTCAGAGATCCCCATTAGTAAATCCTTTGCTTGACTTCAATTATGATCATTTGTTCCTGCCTATGCCTATGTTGTGCCATCACTCTCTTGTTCCTCTATTTCCAAAGCATCGATTATTGCAAATGGAAGTATACGTTATATTTTCCTTGCGATCCTTTTCCCTTTGAGTGAGTTCCACTCAGCTAGTTGTTGTTGAATTGTGGTCTTATGAATCCAAGTAGAATTCATTCTAGCCACAAAATAGTTCCAAACAACTATTGAGAAATTACAATGAAGAAGTACATGGTCTACATTCTCATCAACCACTATACACAGACTGCATTGGGTAAGGGAGATGTTGCATCCTCTCTTGAGCAGGTTATCAATAGTGGGGGTTGCATTATGAACCACAAGCCAGGCTAAAAATTGTGCCTTATTTGGGACAAACCTCCTCCAAATGTATTGGCAATCCCCAACTGACCCTAGTGATTCTTGTGTTGGATAAGTACCTTCCTGTAACAGAGAAACACAAACACAGAGAACTTGAAGAAGATTAAGGGAGGGTTAGAATTAAATTGCACACACACTCAAACACAAAGAGGTGAAGTCGCCTGTTCAACAGACTGCCCTTAACTCAATATTTGCCAGGTACACCTTCAGGAAGATGCTGCTATACCCTTTCAGTGACAAACTTGAATTCAGGATAAAATCACCTGATACCAACCCAGCTAGCAAAGCTCGTTGGCCCGTTGTGAACTTAACAGAAGATGAAAGAAAAAGAAAGTAAACTAGTGCGCAAATCAAAGCAAGAAGAGGAGAAAAGTCGTCAGGACAGTGGCTGCGACTGGGGTAAACGAAAACCTTAGTGAAGTTGTTCTTTTATAGGAGAAGAAATCTTTTGAGTTTTAAAACGGTGAAAATTTAATTTGAAATATTAAATCCCCATTAAAACACAGACGTTAAGACTCTTTTATTTAAAAAATATTTATGATTTTATTTTTCATTTAATTCAAAACGGTAAAATATTTATTTAAAAATAAAGAAACGTTTTCTCATTGATGGGTACACGTGTGCACACGCAGGCACACGCAAGCACGCGCCAGACACACGTCAAGCTCACGCCAATGGTCACGCCAAGGCTCGCACCAATGGTCACACCAAGGCTCGCACCAAGGCTCGCACCAAAAGTCGCACCATGGGTCGCACCAAGGGTCGCACCAAGTCCATATCCAATCCACTAGTTCTTTTCCGTTTATAGAACATTTGTGGTAATATGCATGAACTTCCTCCTTGGTTTACCCAATGTGGAATAATCAAAGGTTTCTCATTCACTAAAAAGTGAAAATGGATGGCTTTAATTCCACCCAAGTTTAGACTAGTGTTCCTAGCACCCATCAAGCTAATTAAAGTAACAAAAATTAATTTAAATAAGAAATTTATTAATTTTAGTAATAACCCATTTTTTATTTCCCAACATCTTGTTTCATAATCCAATCATATGCAGTTTTAGTTGAATAACTTGAGTTGTTATTGCAAACCATTCATCAATACCCTGTATTAGTGTAGGTGGATCACCTAGAGAATTTAGGAAATCATTAAATTCCCCTTCTTCTTCAGGTGTAGGATGCTTTTTCAACTGAATGTGTCATTTACCATTTTGAATGAGTTCATCTATCTTAACATCTTTATTTGCAACACTCTTATATGCTTTTTAGTGAGACAGAAAAAACAGAGCTGCATCCCACCATTTATCTTTGCAGAATTTAACTGCCTTACCTTACCATATGCAATATTTATATAAGAATTTTGTTGTAATACATTTCTTTCATTTTATATGCACTTCCAATAACCTTTTCCATGTGGCAAGTATACTCGTTCGCCCACAAATCTCCCTTGTCAGTTTTAGTTTATATTAACGCACCTGCGTATAATCGACTACTGGGCGCTTTTGAAAAGAGTAGGAAACAACTTCAAATTTCAAATTCTTCACTTCTCGGTATTTTAGGTATTAAATCCGTGAGAATTGGTGGTGTGGTTATACCAGGCGGTTCGGGTTCATCCAGTGGATCATATTTTTCAAGTGGGTCGGTTTCATTCCAGAATTTAGGTCATAAAAATGCTACTGAGCTGGGTTACACTTTGATAAAGAAAAGTGGGTTTAAAGACCCAAATCTATCTCGGCTTCAAAGTTTCTTTCGACTCAAAAGAATGTTTCTCATAGGGGTGAGCATGGGTGGTCCAAACCGCCAACCCGACCTAATCTACCTGCAATTCGGCGGTGGACACCCAACCCGCTCATGGGTGGATTCGATATGGGTCTATTCTTAAAAATCGACTAAATATTGGATTGAGTGCTGGTGCAAGTCTAAAAATTCATTGGACACCGACACCCGCTAGGTTAAGGCCTTAAGGGTATTTTTAAAATTAGTAAGGTTTGAAGATAAGTTTAGTAACTTATACCCAATAATCAATCTACTTCGTATTATTTATCTGTGAAAAAGTTTAGATTTACACGTTCCTAGTAGAGAAGCGGAGATGGTTTAGTTAAACATGTAAGGATATTTATCTAAAAATTATTTAGAATGTTATAAATTAATAGTTAAACTATGTTTTTAATTAATTTTACTTTTATCTTAATTAAATAGAAATTTTAATCCAAATTCGTGGATCCATCCGCATCCAACCCGTCTACCCCTGGATTTTAAACCCGCGGGTAATGGACTGGATACGGATGAAAATCTAGTACGCACCATTTACATAGATTGGGGGTGGATGGCACTAAACAAGATGAATAAGATTATGAGCAGATTTTTTTGGGGTTCCAATAAAGGTCATAGAAAAATGAGTTGGTTTCACGAGCTAAGATTTGTAAGCCGCAGAAACTAGGAGGGTTGGGTATTAAATGCTTGAGGTTTTTGACTAGGTCGATCATGCTAAGAGGTTATGGATGTACTCTACAGAGAAGTCCGCGCTTTGGAGGAAAATTATTCAGAAAAAGACTGAAACTAAGGCTAACTTTATTGCTCCAGATGGCCTAATATGATAATTGGTTGAAGTGTGGATGCCAAGTTTAAAGACTTGCAACTTTGTGTGCGTATGAAAGTAAACAATGGGGCTAACACTCTATTTTGACATGACTGGTGGCTTAGCAACAATGCACGTAAACTGAAGTACCCAAGATTATTTAAGATTACGTTACAAAAGAATGACTCAGTGAAAGATTTTTGGATATGTAATGACTAGAATTTCAGGTTCACAAAAAGGTTAAACCCTGCTGAGAGTATTGATCTTCTTGAGCTCAAACATGATATAAGAAACGTGGTACTGAATTAAGAGCTGGATTTTTTAGATGGCGACTTTACTGCTGGTAAGTTATATGTGGAGTAAATTACAAATGATAATGACAATGGCTTTATGAACAAACCACTCCTCCCTAAGCTTCCTCCTAATATACTCTTCTTCATATGGGCTTGCTTGCATGATTCCATTCCTACGAGGAATATGTCACAACAAAGAGGTGTCTCAATTGCCACGAATATCTACGTTTTATGCAACAATGAAGTAAAAACTCCGCAACATTTGTTGCTACATTGCACCTTCGTCTTTGTATTTGGGACTATTTCACTAGCAGGTTGTTCGTATTTTTCTGGCTCAACTGACTCGTCGGGATCTCACTCATGTGGATCTAACTCATTACATCTGAATTTGACTCATTACGTCTAAATCGAAAAATATTAATTAGTAAAGTTACAGAAAATTTTGAATCCAGCTAGATATATGCCTAACGAATCAGGTATAAACTAATACCTGATTAAAAAAACCTCGAATCAGATATATAAGTCGAGTCAGATCTCAAATTAGATTTAAATCACGAATCCAACCCAAACAAAAAAGGTGCAAGTCTTGTGGTGTGCTTTGGATTACACTGGTAAAGTTTAGACAACAACTCCACTTCGTGGAATCGGAGGTATTCGTATTTCGTAAGTATACCATCGTGTTTGTTTGCATCTGACTCGTGATCTGGATCTGAGTCAACCCCTAACTCGATGCGAGTCAGATGTCAGACCGTTTGTTTTCTGTTTTGAGTCAAATCTGACTCGACCTCTGACTCAGATCTAACCTCTGACTTGGACCCGTTTAAGTCAGGTATGTAAATGCCCTTAACTGACCAAACCACTAATTCACATATTTTTGAGTTAGTTGATGTAGATCTGATTTAAAAAACAAACATATTATGTCAGATCCAAATGAATCAGGTGATTTGACAAAATACCAATCTTTTACTCTTTTAGAATATATTTTTTTATAAAAAAAAATAATAATTAAATAAATCAATTTAAATGTGTTGAATTAATATATCTGGCGTCAAATTCTTGTCTCTTTCTCTGGTCTTTCTTTCTGAAATGGCGAATTCAGGCGGACTTCCATCATACGGTGCTGTTTCTCACCGATCAAGGTATCATCACTTGATTCATCCCTCTCCTCTTTATTTCTTTCACACAAAGAAGAAAAAACAAACCCTGTTGTATCTTATACTCCTAATCCTTTTGTTTAATTTAATCCTTTTGTATTGTTACAGTACGAGATCGGGGTATAATCACAATTCAGATGAAATTCAGCTTAGAATTGATCCAATGAATGCTGATTTAGATGAAGAAGTTTCTGGTCTCAGAAGCAAAATCTCCCTACTCAAAAACGTATGTTCTCTCTCTTTTTAGGTCTAATTTTCTGATTTCTATTTCAAATTTGTGGATTTTTTCAGCAAATTGAAATTCGTTTGAATGTGGTTTTTGATGATGGATTTCATAAATTAAGATATCAGACAATTTCTAGTATGACGAGCTTATGGGACATTAATGTTGTGTTTGTTGGTTAACCTAATTACTTGGTTGTGTATATTGCAGGTAGCACAAGAGATAGGAACAGAAGCCAAATATCAGAGTGATTTGATTTCTCAATTGGTAATACTCTTCTTACGTTTGTCAAATTTTTTACCTTTCAGAATTCTCATTACTCTAATGCTTAGGTTATATTAGCACTCTTAGGGTTTATGAAATCTTACAAATTGGGTTGTTCCTCAACTTATATGTTGCTAAAAGAATAATGCTTGTACTCTTGTACGTCTTATGCAATTTATCATATATTGTTGGAATACGGCGATTACTTGTAATTTTCAATGTGAATGTTAAGTTTTCTGTCTTGCCACCATTGTCCGATTCATGTAGAACTAGGCATCTTTTAAAAAAGGGGAAACAGTGGAAGCCAAATTTTTTTTTTTCATGTTTTGTGGATAAACTTAATTGGTAGGCTGTAGCTATGATCATTCTGATGAGCTCTATATTGGCCAGAGTAGTGATGTGCGTTTAGCGTAATTGTTGTATGTATGCTTTGGGTAGACAGATAGAGACAGCTAAAATGAACAATTCCCAGCACGAACAACACCTATAAAATACACACTTGCTGAATTTGCAGTTGAGAATGAGACAACTGATTCTCTACTTGTTTCATTTCTTCGCAAACTTCCATTGATTTTTCATAAAATCGGATACTGTGTGTTAGCAGATGCTTCATGTGAATATCCGTTACACAGTTGGTGCCTATGTGATAGATTGCTCTTTGATTGGTTTTGACCACTTCTCTTTCTTTCTGAAAAAACAGCAAATGACAGTGATTAAAGCGCAGGCAGGAGTGAAGAACAATATGAGGTGGATAAATAAAAAGATTATTCAAAATGGTTCCAACCACGTATTCCATGTGCTCTTGTTTGTGTTATTGTGTTTCTTCTTCGTCTACTTCTTGTCCAAATTCTCAAGAAGGTGATGAGTAAATGGCTCTAAGAAACAGCTGATCAAAGAAGTTCCCAAGGTCATTCAAATTATCTAGGCACAGAACGGGCTACAGTAATACAGGTTCCATTGTGAAACCTTTCTTTTTAAGTTTAGCAACTCTAAATGTCTTATCTGATCTTTTTTTTTCTAGTCTTGAATCCAACAGTACTTTTTTGGTGTCTTATATACTGAATATATGGTGTGTTTGTACATATATGAATACATAGCTTTATTTCTGAAATGAAATGCAGTGCCTTCAAATTTTATTTAGTATGCAGAAAAAGGTTTTGCTTAGGGGCGCTACACTTGTTAAAGCTTCATAATCAATCATGAGTTTTCAACGTATATAAATCAAATAAACATTTAATAGCTTCCAAGTGTCCTGCGAATCCCTCCCCTGTGACACTCAAGGGTGGCCCTAAGACTTCATATCAGAGCGTGTGTCTCTTACAATATCTGTGTACCCATTGAAAGATTTACTTGTAGATTACTGAAATATACATGAGCTCGATGTATGCTACCCACATGAGCAGATATTTGAGTTTATGCTTGATTCTGTAGTGGCTAAGCTCTTTATAACTTGATCTAGCTTGTCTTTCTTCACCTGGTTAATAACTCTCCTAGACCATTCAGCAAAGTAAGTCTCATCGTGGCCAACCTTCGCACCCTTGAAGTATTTGAAGCATCGATCACTTTCATCAGGAGGGCATATGTTGTCACCTTGTTGGTCCCACCAAGCGCCTTCGTGTCTCATCCCAGAGGCACTTGCTACCCAGTGATGAGCATATTGGCCCACACCTGCGAGTTCTTTCCATCCTCTGGGAAAGAACTCCATCACACTACTACCCCTATCCATTAACACCTGGTTAGTCAATTGTGCCCCGTGTGGTGACGCCACAATGTCGGTAGAACTCATCAAACTGACCTGAATAAGTAAACATAGGTTGAATTGAAATTCAGTAATTCATAAAAATTATTTTTAGAATCACTTCTATACAGATGATAATCTAGATAATCTTAATTTTCAATCAGTAGGTATTAGATTGATTGTGACTTATAAAATTTTCTATAAGCAAAGAATAATGGGTTGGATTGTTGGGAGCATTGAGTTTTTTCTATGTTTTTCCCATGAACCACCCAGAGTAAATGTAACAAATTGATAGCTTTGCTGAATGTGAATTTATTTTGTGTGTGTGTGTGTTTCCCAATCTTTAGTTTACTGCTATTATCTTTTCAAGGTAGCATATGTAGATCAGGTCATACACAGGAAGGATCATCCAAGTTTTTCACATATCATATCTTTCAAAACCAAGAAGTAGATCCACTAACCTGATCACAAAAGCTGAGATCTTCTGAGTGAACTGCTGTTAGCTTACATCCTTCTACCTTGTCACATTCCCTTTGGAATGTCTGGATCACAATCGATTCATTTTTGAAAGACCTTGCACCCTTCCTCATCAACAGTGTCAAGTGAATAACTGGTGTCAATTTTCCATTAACATTTAATACCTTCTCTGTTTGGCTTACATTACAGAATGCCCTAGCCTTGCACCTCATCAGATCATAGGCTTCGCGCTTCTTTTCCTGCCCCATCCTCCCCATGTTATGCCTCATCACCACAGCCTTCTCAAAACAGAGCAATCCATTCCCTGTTTCAAATGATTCTAGTTTTACATCGTCCTCATAAGTCGCTTCCATGAGTTTCTGAAGCCATGTTACCATCCCAGTCCTGAGTTCACCCCAGTGGAAAAGAACCCATCTTGAAGGTTTTTCACAGCCTTTCCTTTTGTACCACCCCACAAAAGGTAGCATGGCCGTCACTGCGTGAAACAGATTATTATAATCATAGTATGTATCTGACACGTAGGTCAGACCATTCATGAAAGTAGCATTGGGCGGGAGACTCTCCGACCATGCTAACCCATAGAAATTGTTTCCTCCATCACGACGATCACGTGCTGATAAACAGAGTATCCTTCCTTTAGATGTCTCTGACGGGAAGTAAATGTACTCTACTTCATCACCCTCTATTGTATCTTCGATTGTGTTCATGAACCAGGTGTGTCCTTCCCTGGGTTTAAACCTGAAGTCCTTTAGAGGGAGAAAAGTGACTGAATCACGTAGCTTAGATGTCATTTCGTTGAGCTTGCTTGAGTAGTTGCCTGAATCATAGTTAGTCTTACATAATTTCTCCCATTTTTGGAATGACCATGACTTAAGGGAAGAAGAAGAGATTGGTGTATGTAGAGCTTGAAAGTCAAAAAGAATCAGAACTGTAACCAGTGACAGAGAGAGAAAGATTATAATTGTTGTGTTGCTATAGATATCGAAACCGTTAGATTTGCTGTGCACATCCTTGGTCTTTTCTTGTCTCTCCATTTCCACAACTGCTATCTCATCCATTGTTTGTTTTTGAGGAACACCCATAAGAAGAAGATGATCATGAAATGGTTTCTATGAATCTTTCAAGGTTGAGTGAATGGTCCTTGGGAGTCCGAAATATGACCCTAAAATATTAGTATAAATCTCGAAAACTGCATGCTTTATTATGTACTTCAATTACTGAACCCAACTTTTCTGACTGTTTAAAAATGAGTGTGTTGACCTTTTTATTTTATTAATCAACTTAATTAGCTCTCTCTAATCAGTTGGATTAGTTATATATTTTTCATTCATGGTTTGAAGGAAACAGTTTGTCAGTACTTGCGGAATTTGAAGCATTTTCTTTTGTTTATTGCTTCCTCTCTTTATAGTGCATTTATGAACTCTGTTGTGTGATTTAAGATAGAGAACCGTGGAACCGGGATCTACGCCAGTGTCCGCAACGGTTCTTAATTTTAGTGCCAGAGTCAACTCAATACAAACAAAAAGAAGGAAATGAAAGAATTGTGTGTTGTGTGTGCACATGGAAATTTGCAGAACATAAATCATCTCAAGGGGTTGTTTCTGATTGCAAGAGAAGTATGCAACTGTGGAACAATAATTTGAATATGATTTAACCACAGGCACATCCACTCGCTTGAAGTTGTTGTAGCTTACTTTTGTTTCCAGTTAGGATTCTGTTCCGGTATTGATCTTGTTTGTTTATCTTCACTTCACTGAGTACATTTCTAGCCCATTCAGTGAAATATGTCTCGTTGTAACCTATCTTTCCTTCCTTGTAAATAGTCATACAACGACGATCATCTTCTGGGAATTCGCATTTTCGCAGATCAGAATCTGGAAAAGGATCTCTCCATGCGCCTTGATGTTTCATTCCAGACCAACTTGCTAACCAGTGATAAACAAATTGCCCTACACCAGCTAGTTTGAGCCATCCTTTAGGGAAGAATTCCATTACACTGCTATTCTTGTCCATGAAGAACATATTTGTTAGCTGAGCCCCATGTGGAGATACTAAGATATCTGTAGAACTCATCAAACTTACCTGCAAAAACACATCAGTCAACCTTAAACTCAGTATTGCTGATTGAACAACTGTAACTTTAGTATTGTCTGATGGATGCCCATCGAGTCAGACACATCTTTTATCTCACTGGATGACCTTGGAACCAATAAGAGCAAAGACAGTGGGATGGGCATTTTGGCTAATTTGCCAATTCCCACCCCACAGTGGGATGTACAAACACAAAAATTAGATTGACAAATGGACATTTGTGGGAGTTTGCTCATTGAGGCGTTAGTGAAGTCGATCGTCTTTGTTTGAGACGATCGAATCATGTTGAGCCGCTCGGCTCTTCATGCACCGAGTATCGGCCCTTGTTGAGCCGAGCGGCTCTTCATGCACCGAGCATCGGCCCTTGTTGAACCGAGCGGTTCAACATAGGCGAGTGAAATATTTTTTTATTTAAAATATAATTAAGTTAGTTATTTTAATTTATTATATATATATATATTATTGATTTTAAAATAGAAACCGGTCCTATTTAATTAAAAAATTATTTATTTATATAAAAAACGGACCCCATCAATTAAAAGAAATATTTATTTATATAAAAATTGTGTCCACTTGGTTAATTTGTCAATTCTTCCACTGCAAAACACCGAGTTTGTCAAGCAGCGTGGCTTGACATATTGGCTAAAATACCAATGCCCACTGGAATTGCTCTAAGGCGTTTGTTATTCGCTGCCTCAACACTCAACAGAAATCTGACTCACTTAAAATCTGACTCGTTTGAGCTTGAGTCAGAACTAACCCGATACGAGTCAGACTATTGAAAATTGTAAGTACAGCCTAACATCTGAAAAATGAATTTGGCCTATTTAGATGAGCGGAAAAAAGCTAGGCGTGGGTTATCATAACTAGGACGGAGGGACTGGAGTATAGTCTAACATCTGACTCAGGAAGTCAGATCTAAGTCAGATGTTAGATGTCGAGTCAGTAAAAAATGAACAATCTTGTGTCTTATGTAAACTCATAAGCTGAAATCTGATTCCATCTGAGTCAGCTAGGATCAAATTCATCTACAGTCAGAATACTTAAAAATAAGAACTGAAATGAAATTAGCATTAAGCCATTTTTTACCTGCTCACAAAAGGTAAGATTCCCAGAGTCGGCAACTTGCAATTTGCAGCCTCCAGCTTTGACACATTCTCTTTCAAATATCTGAGTAACCACAGACTGGTTCTTAAACGATCTCGCACCGGTTCTCATGAACATCGTCAACCCAATTTGCGAATGGTTTCGCTCCAAAGGCACGTTACAGTAAACTCTAGCTTTGCACCTTAACAAATCATAAGCTTCAATCCTTCTCTCCCTAGACATTCCACCTTCATTATGTCTCATAACAACTGCTTCTTCAAAACAAGCTGGTTCATCATTTTTCAACCCATCAAATGTCTCAATATGAACTTCACCATTAAAACTAGCTTTCATTAATGTTTCTAGCCAAACACTCATATCCCTCCTAAGTTCACCCCAATGAAACAAAATCCATCGGGTGGGCAGCGAACACTCGCCGACTCTTCTATGCCAACCTACAAATGGAAAAAGGGCTGATAACCCATGCCAAATATTACCATAGTTGTAGTGATTGTTCGAAATAAATGTTAAACCTGGATAAAATGTAGCATTTGCTGGCAAGGCATCAGGAAATGCCAAAGCATAAGAATTCCACGAGCCGTCGTGACCATCACGTCCCTTTATACAAAGTAGTCTTCCCTTTGATGCATTTGAAGGGAACTTTTGGTATTGAACTTCACCTTGTTCATGTGTATCATACATTGAAGACATAAACCAAGTATGACCTTGCTGGTTTGTTTGAGAATATCTCAAATCTTTTAATGGAAGAAACGTAACGGATTGACGTAGTCTAGTAGACATTGAACTGATAAGCTCTGATGAATTGTATTGTTTGAGAATCAAAACGTAACTTTGAGTAAATCTGGAAGATAAAGAAGACAACGCAATTGCAACGAAAATTACAACAGCAATAGCTATTCCAAGAAGAACAAACAAAAGTCGTTCGCGAAACATATAACGAATAGGCTTAGTTGGTGTTGATAATCGTTTTGGAGGTTTGGGTAAGTAATTTTGTGTTTGTGCCATTTTTCGATATCTTCTTTTTCAAAACTGATATTGAAATTGTATTAATATATAGTGAATGAAAATTCACTTTACGTTACTAGATAGAAACCTATACAATGCACTTTACGTAGTAGATATCTGATGAATGTACTGATAATGATTTATAGTTTCAGTTATCTCTTCTCTAACATGGACATGCCGGCCGGTAAGCGAGCACTCGCTACAAAAGCTTGCTTGATTGCGTGCAAGCATACAATTCTGTAATGTTTGACTTTGCCAAAATCAGGAGCTATCGCAATGCATAGTGGCAAGGAACCGAATGAAAATGTTAAAGGAAAATGCGTCAACTGCAAGTCACGATAACTACTTCATTTCCAAATCATGCCTTATAGAGCTGGCAGCAGCATGTCATATGGTGTTAGTCAATTTGTATTCGGATTTCTGATTAGCATGCGGTATTGGCCCTTTTGGGATCCTTTGAGTACTTTTAAGACGTCAATATCTTGGTTGTTACTTAAGCATTGATGCTGTAACATAACATGTGTATGGACTAGAAAATGTATCCATCGTGGTGTTGTTTAATTTTCCTTATTCTAAATCAGAAGAAATATATTTCAAGAAAAAGTAAGCAATTATTCTCTATTTCCAATAAAACTGTTGTATTTACAGAAGTTATGTACATTTAATCATAAGCTTAGGTTAAAACCAAATAAAACTAGGAAAAAAGAACTAGAGTTACTTTCCTAATATGAAAAACAGAAGCTGATCAGGTTACCACTTTCTTCCAGTCAATTTGTTGTCACGTTATGTTGAAGGCCATTGAGGTTAAGAATAAATATCAACAGTCGAGTTGGTTGGTGAAGAAATCAACTGCTATATATCAGAATGCTTTACAGAGATTGTTAGACTGCATGTTAGAAGAGCACTCCTGCTTAATTATCGGATGATTAGGTCCACAGAGTCTGCTACGTTTTGGTTCGGATAAACTCACACGTGAGATTGCCACTGCAAGTGCATCAACCAAACCACACTCATCTTGTTCTTCTGATTTCTGATCTGAATTACTATCTACTGATGCTGATGAAACATGATTCGAGTCAGTACTGAGACACAGTGCATTGATTGTAAGCCTAGTTTTCTCTAGCGACTCTTGTGGTTCAATGACTCCATTAGAGGGTTTCACAGCTCTAAATTTCGATTTGATTGATAGTGTCTTCAGAGTCCGCTCTGTATAGAATAGAATCCATGGGTGTCCTGTAAAACAAAGAATAATGAAGGGTTAACACAAATAAAGCGAAAAAAGGATAGAAGTACGAAACGTAAGGAGACTGCAAAAGAATATATTGAGGGCTTACTTAAAACCTGGTCTGCAGTTAACCTAGCAGAGACATCCCTTGTGACCATTCGTCCAATTAAATCACGAGCAGGTCGAGATATAGACTCCCATACTCCAGTTTCAAAATCGAGTTCCACTTTCTTGATTGCCTCAAACACTTTTTCCAGCGACTCACCCTTAAACGGAAGAACGCCAATTAAAAGGGCGTGAAGAAGTACACCAGCACTCCAGATATCCACCTTTTCAGAATAATTCCCAACCAAAACTTCAGGAGCAACATAGGCTGGACTACCTACCACACCAGACAATCTCTGGCCTGCAGAAAGAATAATAAAAAAATCATACTTATGATCCATGTTCCGACAGAAATGTCAAGAGCCAATACTGGAAACAAGTAAACAAAACAAAACCCTGCTCTGTATCTTACTGAAAGCATCTTATCTTCAATACTGGACAGACCATAAATAAAGTAATTAAAACAAGAAGTGCACTCCCTATCTTACTATGAAAGCAACTTCAACACTGGATGACCTCTTCTTGGTTTAGGGTCGTCAGCATTGAATTTGGTTTCAGTGAGACACACAGAAATGCTACATAAACCACTGTTGTGAATGATCTAGCAACCATAGAGACAGTTAGGTAGAAATAGATAAGAATCTTAAAGATGGTGCAGTTTTAGTAGAGAAAAACTATATATCTAAGTTGATGTGTTACTTAAACATTTTCAGGTCTGTGCAGGATCAGGGACTTCTTTACATAATTGGAGTGCATGGGATAGAATGTACAGAAATTGGGCTAAAGGAAAGAAGTTAGTAAACTCGTACATGTTCTTGAGTGAAACACCCAGAAACATCCAAATTAACAGAACCTCCTCTATTGACGCTAACCATGTAAGAGAACTCATTTCTCTGCCGACGAAGCAAATGAGCTATAAACAACCAAACATGACTCCATCTCAATAAAAGAATGGTATGTTAATTGGACAAACCATAACAATAAGAATCTACCTTTTCTGACAAAAAAATACCAGTTAGATACACATACAGACATACATACCAACATCTGACTCGACCAGCGTCTACATTGCGAGGAACTCATGTTGATTACTTCCTCTTACACAGTTAGACTGGTTAGTATCGACTCCTCATGCTGCCATAGTATGCATACGAATTAATGTGCCAAATGCTGATGATCCCAATACAAATGCGAGATGCATTTTATTCCTAAATGACAATAGGGAGAAATAATCTTAATGACACAGAAACTCAAAAAGAAAATATCTCACAACCACAAATGCCTGATAAGACAATTAAAATGATTGTGTGGAGGTACACTGCTAGTGGAACTTTAGATATCCATAGCACATGCTGGTTACATGCGATTCCCCTGGATCTTTAAGACAAAGATAAACTCTATTTTTCAGCATGCATAGTGGCACATTTAAGGACTTCGCAGACTAGCCAATGGCAAAATTCATGGTCAAATATTGGAACCACAAAAGCGGCGAAATTAGATGCCTCATTTCTTTTTTGATATAAAAGACCACTGCTTCCTTTAGTTGGTCCGTCAGTCTTAAGGTATCGATTCGGTATTATGGTGTCAAAAATGCAGGGGGGAAAGTACTTATATAAACATTGTTCATAATATCGTCAGTCCTAAGGTATTGATCTGGTATTATGATGTCAAAAATGCAGGGGGGGGAGTACTTATATAAACACTGGTCATAGTATCAGCAGCGCCTTTTATTTTATTTTCGTTACAGGTATTCTAACCTTGATCACCTTTTAGACACACAAATGTTAACATATTAAATGGTACTGGTCATTCATAGCCCAAATGCAGCAATGTTCAATGCCTTTGCAGTGGTTCTCTAGTTATAGTCATGGTGCTAATATGAAAAAGTGATCTGCATAGCAGAAGTTTGAGTCATTACCATGTGAAACCCTCATGGCTAGTCCAAAATCCGCAAGCTTCATCTTCCCTGCCGCCGTAAGCAGTATATTCTCAGGCTTTATATCTCGATGAACCACGCCCATTTCATGACAATACTTGATCACCAACATCAACTCTTTCAGCACATTAGCAGCCCGTTGCTCTGAATACTGCCTTTCTCTCACCATCTGATCAAGCAACCGTCCACCGGAACACAATTCCATCAAAAGATGAAACGACTCAGTATCCTCATAAACCGCGGTCAATGCCACAACACCAGGATGCCCAGACAGATGCTGCATTATCTCTACCTCTCTATGTACAGTCTCCTCCCCTTTCTTCAAAGTCTTACAAGCAAAATCCCCTCCATCAATCTTACTCTTACATAACCTCACCGACCCATATTTACCCAACCCAATCTCTTTCCCCAGAACATACTCTTGCTCAATCTTCTTCTTCCTCCTTAACTTCATCCCACTCTCTATACAACCAATCTTCCTCTTATGTCCTCTCCCGTGAGAATCCGAAATCGAACTCCCACTGGCAGGTGCAGTAGCAACCCCAGGTAATCTAGTCTTCTTACACTCCCCACCAACATCCATCCTGGTGGTCTCCAAACCTTCTTTATATTTCTTCTTACTCCTAGAACAATCTTCCAATGAAAAATGTGATCCAACAATCGATAACGAAGCCGGTGATTTCCTCGTTGTACTCAAAATCTCAGGTATATCAAACGACGACTCAGACTCACGTGGTTCTATCCCTTTCCTTTTCTTCGTTAACATCTCCATTCCAGAATCCTATCTTTATACACAAACAATCAAATATCCTCCCCAATAAGATCCCTCTTTAATAACTCAAATCAACTCTCAAATAAAATAAAATCAAATCAACAATCTAAAAATCTTCAAAACCTAATTTCCTCCTCAGATTAAACCCTGAAAAAATTAAAAAATATAAATAAAGGATTCAACAAACAAATCAATAATAAAGATCTAATAATCAAAAACCATAACAAAAATCAATAAATCAAAATCAATACACATTCAGATTCAAACAAACAACAGGAAGAAAAAAGATTGAAGAAATAATTTCCCCAAAATTACCTTTTCGCCCTTCTTTCTTCTTCTTCTTCTTCTTCTTCTTCTTCTTCTTCTTCTGCAATTGGAGATCTAAGAAAAGCTTGTCAATGATATTTACATATATAATCAGTAATTAGGGTTAGAATGGAATTAGGGTTAGAAAACGTAGAAAGAGGGGATTTCTGGAAGTGATGATTTTATCTGCTGTTTGTTGTCCCGTCAAGTAATTACTAAATACTATGTTGGTTGGTCCCGTGTGGAAAGAGAAAGGAGAAATATTTGTTTTTGTTGTGGCGATGTATATCTTGTTTTTCGATATCGTCAAATGATGTGTTAACATGTGGGTGGGGGTTGTTATTTAGCGTTGGATATTGCGGCAAATCTATCTGGACGTGGATTATTTTTTGTTTTGATTTCTATGGGGTTGGGTTGGGTCTCTGTGTAGTCAATCACAGGACTAGCCCACCAGCCACGTCTAAAGTCTGAGTGCGCCTACCTTTTTTTTTTATTCGTTTAAACATGGAGGGTTGGAAGATAGGAATCGGATGGCTCAGCCTGAGTTATATAGCTTGGTACAAGCCTTGCTCAGGACAATGGCCTTTCAATAACGGATCAGCCAGCGTAGTAAATTCTTCACCGCCCACCAATTTACTTTTCGCCTGCACACTCACCAAACAAGAATTCAATCAGCTGGTATTTTCTCAACCTACATCTATTGAGTTTTTCTTTTTCTCTTAAAAATGTATGTAAAATAAACAACTAAATAGTTTACCCATTCAACGAGACTAGGCTTAATCTCTGCTATGCGCCCTGAAATCAGTTCAAGCAAGACTAAGCCGAAACTGTAGATTTCGGATTGTTGAGTGGGTTTAAAATCTCCAATAAGTTCAGGTGCATCACGATGAGACTGACAGCTGAAAATCCTTGCATAGCTAGACTCATCACGTTCTGGAATGCGTTCTTTGAACACGAGGAAATCTGACAGCTTGGGCTGATAACCTTCACATAGGAGAATGTTGGAGGGCTTAAGATCTCCATGGACTACAGGAGGACTTGATTTTTCATGCAAGTATTTTATTCCTTTAGCTGCACCAGCTGCAATTTTCATGCCCGTATTCCAGTCCAGAGGCTTCTTATTCGGCGGAAGATCTAAAACAAAAACGACGATATCAATTTGGAATCATCTTAGTCCCGGGTGAGTGAGTCAGTGCATCTTACCATGTAAATGATGTTTCAAGGATCCCAACGGCATGAAGTCATAAACAAAAAACATCTGGTCTTTGTCATCGATGCTGTAACCTATCAGATCAACTATGTTAGGATGGTGCAAGAGGCTACGCATATGAATTGTCGAAAACATTGGGTGGTCATAGTATCCGTAGATGGTACATATGCTTTCCTCATCAACTTGTCTAATTGCAACATCCTGTCAAGATGATTTATGTACATTACTCACCATAAGTAATTTGAAGAGCAAATTTTTGAGTCAGTGCAAAGACTAATGGGATACTAGCTAACCTGTCCACTGCTCTTTAAGCATCCTTTGAATGTGCGCCCGTATAATCCTTCACCCAAAAGGGATTCTGGTGCAAAATTCTCTGTGGCCGCAGCAAGTTCCTGAAACTTAAACTTAGTGATGCCGGTATAATCTTCAGCAGCGTCGTTACTGGAGCTTCCTCCAAATCTTAAAAATCGAGATAATCTACACAGGCAGTAAGAAAATTCAAGTCATGTAAAAATTATGTGAGCAATATTTTCAAATCTCTTGCAAGACAAATAGATAATCATGCACGCCATATAAAGACACTGGCGGAGTTGTATATCAAAATCTTATGCAGAAGTACAAAATTAAACTAGCTATATAATTTCTACTCACACTGAATCTTGTTTTGCCATTTTTGGTTTGATCGATTTTGTTGCCATATTCTTCTGGACATTGATATCAGTTAGGAAAAAGAGAGATTGGTAACGAAATTTGAAAAGAACATAAACTTGAGGTGAGGGGCAGTGGCTGTACGGTTGACGCTCTCGGACTAAGTCTGCCAACGGGTGCGGTTCTTTCCGAATACTACTGGACCCCGACCCGATTCAAAAGGAGGGTACTGGTCCTAACAGTTCCAAGTCTGAATCCTAATTTAATGGATCCAAAACCGGATCCGATTAAAAAAATTGAATACCTGCCGCCGGATAGTTATTTGCTTGAATCAATTATATTTTTTTATAAATGTATTTTCTTCTTCATATTGGCTTCAAGCTAATAAAATTTCATATGAAGTTGTTGTTATAACAAAAATAGACGAAACCTCAAAACTTTGATTAAAATTAGTAACAAAAACAAAACAAGATATATTTAGATACCAATTAGGACCCGAAAGCTTATCGGTTCCTAATAATTCCACCCGTCGGGTATCAATGTTGTTAATGGGTCTAATATTGGGACCCAAACCGCCGATTCACCCGGTTTCAAATATATGTTATTTTCTTGATGGGTCCTAAAAGAAAAATGGAGTGCCCTTACTTGTTTCTTGATGCTGTCAAAGGACTTAACACCCCATTACTGGCACAATAATTTGTTTCAAATGGCTTCTTTTCTTTTATCAAGTTGAAAAAATCCATTTCTAGCAATGCATTTAAGCCTTGAAAAGAACGATGGGGGTTGGTCTCTAGCTTGGGTATGTCATTTAAGCACCCAAACAACTCTCTCTTGAGTCTCAAGAAGCAATTCCATTTTAAACCATTTCAGAAAGAGTAAACTGCACTAGTGAAAACCTTCTTACGCTTTTGGAATAAAGCAAAACTCTGGTTTAGACCCATTCCTCTACACTATTATAGGGAATCTTGCACTGGAGTTGAGCAAATCTTTGCTATTGGCAACTGCTAACTGCACAGACTTGGCTCCCAGATGGGGTGCACATATAATCTTGAAGTTTTACCATTTATTAGGTAAATTAACATCCAAATCCTCGGGTAAATTATGTTTCGAAGCTACAATTTGCATGATTCATTTCTGGGCTAAACAAACATCCAAATCCTGGAAGAGCCGCCAGTTTAGAAGAAGTTCGTAGAGCTTTCATTCTTTAATTCATCGGAAACCTGCTATTAATCAGAGGCCAGAGTCACAGACACGTCGCCATTGCTCTGTTAGTCTTTCCTTCTCAATGTTGCCAATTGCCAATGCGCCTGCTCGATTAATTTGGATAGCATTTGGGTAGTAAATTTCAGAAGCTAAATTGGATAGAACATTCACAACATGTCCTATACGAGGCCTTTTGACATCTTTACGTTGTAAACACTCAGCTGCAAGAGAAAGAGCTTGGTACAAGCCTTGCTCTGGATAACGGCCTTTCAGTAGTGGATCAGCAACCGTGGTGAATTCCTTAGCGCCCACCGATTCACGTTTTGCCTGCACACTCACCAAACAAGAAATTCAATCAGCTGGTATTTTCTCAATCTGCACCTGTTGAGTTTTTCTGTTTCCCTTAAAAATGCTTGTAAAATAAACAACTAGACAGTTTACCCATTCAATGAGATTAGGCTTAATCTCTGCCATGCACCCTGAAATCAGTTCAAGCAAGGCCAAAACTGTAGATGTCGGATTGTTGAGAGAGTTTCAAATTGCAATAAGATTCAGGCGCATGGTGATAACACTGACGGCCGAGTTGCCTTACATCCATAGAATCATCAGGTTCTGGAATGCGTTCTTTAAACCCGAGGAAATCTGACAGCTTGGGGTGATAGCGTTCCTTTCGGAGAATGTTGGAGGGTTTGATATATCATATCGATCATATCAGGATGGTCTAAGAGGCTACGCAAATGAAGTGTCAAAAACATTGACTGGTCACGGTATCTGTAGAACCTAGATATGATTTTCTCATCAATTTGTCTAACTGCAACCACCTCTGAAGATAACATTTGTACATTACTCACCACAAGTAATTCAAGAACAAATTATGATTCAATGCAAAGACTGTAATAGCTATTGTGATGATAATTGAAACAGGTTTTCAGGCTAATGGATACTAGCTGACCTGAACACTCTTTAAGCAACCTTTGTAGGTACGCCCGTATTCTCCTTCACGCAAAAGGCATTCTGGTGCAAAATTTTCTTTGTGGCAGCTGCAAGTTCTTGAAACTCAAACTTAGTGACGGCTGCCGCATGACCTTCAGCATCACTACTGCAGCTTCCACCAAATCTTAAAGTTCGGGATAATCTATACAGACATTAACAACAGAAATCAAGTTATGTCAAATATGTGAGCCAACAATTTGGAACTAGCTAGTTTCTACTACTTACCCATAAATCAAGTTTTGTTTGCCATATTCTGCTTTGTTCTACAGATTGATCAGTCAGTGAGAAAGAGAGAGAACCCTAGCAGGAAGGAAGGAAAGCAGCCTCACTAAGCTGCACAGTGAAAAACAATCCAACAAAGAAACCCTCCACCTACAGCAGTCACTACGTACAACTAAAGAATGAAGTAGAAACCCAAAATCCAAAGGCACACTACAAGATATATATATAACAGTGGAGATATATATGCAGTAGCTCCATTGTCTCAACTGCATGCTGTTTTGTCAAGCCATCCATTGTTCAACTGATGGTATGATGTTCAAGGCCGCTACAGTGGATTTCACGAAAAACGAATAATATTTATTCTCTTAGCTCAAGTTACTCTTTCCTGGTCAATGATTACAATGGAGCTCCTTGCTTATATACATATGATCTTGAGAAACATAAGAATGCAACTAGCTGTATCACACTAAGTCCATCTAGAAACCAATAAAAGTAATCTAAATGCGCTTGATTCATGTTGTTTGCGATCCATCCGTGTTGACCGCCTGCACTAGTTACCTTCTGAATGGCTGATATAAGGAAGACACTGAGGAAATGTCCTATGCCAAGCATGGTTGAGAACAGGGACAGTCCCACACTCCTTAGCCCATTCGGAACTTGATCATAGAAAAATTCTTGTAAACCGACACCGATAAATACAA
Source organism: Papaver californicum (assembly GCA_023531435.1). Classification (NCBI taxonomy): domain Eukaryota; kingdom Viridiplantae; phylum Streptophyta; class Magnoliopsida; order Ranunculales; family Papaveraceae; genus Papaver; species Papaver californicum. The sequence goes on from JAJJMC010022402.1 coordinate 617,547, forward strand.
GAGCAAGACCCGACAAGACATATTGGGGAATCAGCCACCAGACAGCCATAGGCACTGTTGCTTTTGGATCATCAGTTAATCCAAATTCTTGAGCAATTTTAAGCCTTCTGTTCTCCACTATACCTGCTACAACCATTGCCATGGCAGAAATAAGTATGCCACCACCAATCCTCTGAAGTTTAGTTATGCCATTAGATTTTCCAGTAAAAGCTTGAGCCATTGGAACGAAGATACGGTCATACATTACCGCAAATAGAGTGATGGATATACCGAAAAAGATTTGAATTGAAGCTGGGGTATCTGAAAGTCTGGTCCTATAGATTTGTCCATAGTGCTCCCTTGCTTAATAAAGAAGGTCATAACTTGAGCCTGCACTATTGAGTATGTCAAACATATAATCCATAGTGGAAGCAACCGCAGAACAGCATTTACATCTCCCACCATACTAATACTAGACGCTGTCCCAGCTTTCCTTGATCCTGGTGTGTTAATAGTAGTTTGCTCCTCTTGGATGGGGATTGTAGATGATGATGATAAGGTGATTCTCCAATTCTTGACCGCGTCAACTAAACCGTTGGTTAACCCTTTCACTGGGTTCACTTTATCCGCGTCTTTTTTCAGAGTGTAGCGATAAAATTTTGTTCCAGACATGATAACAATTAGTGCTATTGCCATTGAGATGCATGAAATTCCAAATGAAAGACCCCAACCCAAATTATCTTGGATATAGTTTAATATCAAGTGAGAACCGCATGATCCAACAGATAGACCAACAAACGCCCAATTAAAGAATGAACTTTTTGACTTGGATTCGTTCTGATTTAGTTCGTCAAATTGGTCTGCACCAAAAGCTGGTACGCAGGTCTTGTATCCAGAACTCCCAATTCCGATTAGATACAATGAAGAGAAGAAGAAGATTACTTCAAAAGTAGACGGAGAAGAACACAGAAGGTTGTCTTCAGCGGCATTAATAGAACGGGCAGCCAATTGAGAAGTACATAGAGTTAACAACCCAAGTCCCTGCCACAAATAATAATTTCAAAAATGTATTAGGACATCAGACAATGCAGCCCAAAGATATAGCTGTTGCAGTGTCTCAACAATCATAGCACTTAAACTGCCACAAATATATGGATATGTCACTTGCGGTGTCTCAACAACAGCACTCACCGAAGTACAGTGCACTTATCGATATGCCAGTTGGTCATGAGGCAGACTCTCCACATTCATGAACCCAAAAAATAAAGTTTCAAAGACACCCTTAATATTCAGAGTAAATTGATGAAAAACAAAAATTTAGGGCAATAAAGAGAGAGTGAGAAATTTACCAAAAGATAGATGATAGTGGAAAACAAGATGGTTCGATATCTGCCAATATCTGAATCACCAACTTATGCAGTTAGTACTGGAAGCATATGTATGAAACCAGACCAAGCATTAGTATTCTGTGCTGCTGTTGCTGTAGATTGTCCAAATTGCATAGTTAGAATGCTAATTAGATTTGCAGAAATTCCAATAAAAACGAACGATTCTATACCACCAATTACGATAACCCGACAAGCAGATTTCCATCTACCAAACTCACTAATGTTCTTCTTGATCTTTTCTCCTTTGTAATTCACCATACCTTCAATATAAGAAGTATCAGTGAGTAGCAATGGCTCACCATAATCAGCAGATGTGATTGCCATGAAATTTGCTAATTTTCTTCCAGTCTCTCTGAAATTCTTCAGAGATTCTTGAACTTGTTGATGATAGAGTAGCAGGTGCTCCCACTGCACCAAAAACTATCTAAAAAGTCAGATCTGATAATGCAAGTGGAGTATTGTATAAAGATTCTTTAAAAGCTGGAGTTCAAGTAAAAAATGTTTTTGAAAAAGTTGCTTTCTCAGTATCAGTGGATGATGTGTCCCAGCATCCAACAAATTTATGTACTAAAAGTGCGCAAATAAACAAAAATGATATAAAACAACATCATTTGTACATTTCGCGACATCAAGTATCCTTCTTTAGCAGAAGTTAACTCTTTCCTTGCTTATATACATATGATTTTGAGAAACATAAAAACGCAACCAGCTCTATTACACTGAGTCCAGCTAGAAACCAATAGAAGTAATCTAAATGAGCTTGATTTATGTTGTTTGCGATACATCCGTGTTGACCACCTGCACTAGTTACCTTCTGAATGACTGATATAAGGAGGACACTGAGGAAATGTCCTACACCAAACATGGTTGAGGACAGGGACAGACCCACACTCCTCAGCCCATTGGGAACTTGACCATAGAAAAACTCTTGTAAACCGACACTGGTGAATACAAGAGCAAGACCTGACAAGACATATTGCGGAATCAACCACCAGACAGCCATTGGAACTGTTGCTTCTGAATCATCAATCAATCCAAACTCTAGTGCAGTTTTAAGCCTCCTATTCTCCACTATAGCTGCTACAACCATTGTCATTGCAGAAATAAATATACCACCACCAATTCTCTGAAGTACGGTTATGCCGTTAGAATTTCCAGTAAAAGCTTTAACAACTGGAACGAAGATGCAGTCATACATTGCCGCAAATAGAATGATGGATATACTGAGAAAGATTTGTATTGAAGGTGAGGGTATCTGAAAGTTTGGTCCTATCAACCTGTCCATAGTGCTCCCTTGCTTAATAAAGAAGGTAAGAACTTGAGCATGCACTATTGGATATGTCAAACATATAATCCATACCGTAACCAACCCACGTACGGGCCTTTACATCTTCAACCTTACTAATAATAGACGCTGTCCCAGCTTTCCTTGATCCTGGTGTAGTATTAGTAGTTGGAGCCACTTGGATGGTGATTGTCGATGATGATGATTGCGATGAGGTGGTTCTCCAATTCTTGACCGCGTTAACTAAACCATTGGTTATTCCTTTAAAGGGGGTCACTTTATCTGCATCTTTTTTCAGAGCATAGCGATAGGATTTTATTCCAGACATGATAACGACTAATGCTATTACCATTGAGACGCATGAAATTCCAAATGCAAGACACCAACCCAAATTATCTTGGACATAGTTCAATATCAAGTGAGAACTGCATGATCCAACAGATAGTCCGAACAACCACCAATTGAAGAATGAACTATTGGAATTGGATTCATTGGGATTTAGTTCATCAAATTGGTCTGCACCGAAAGCTGGTACACAGGTCTTGTATCCAGAACTCCCAATTCCAATTAGATACAATGAAGAGAAGAAGAAGATTACTTTGAAAGTAGACGGAGAAGAACACAAAAGGCTGTCTTCGGAGGCATTATTAGAACAGGCAGCCAATTGTGAAGTACATAGAGTTAACAGCCCAAGTTCCTGCCACAAATAATAATTTCAAAAAATGTATTAGGACATGAAACAATGCAGCCCAAAGATATATGGCACTTGCGATGTCTCAACAACCGTACATAAATCACTTATACAGTAGAAATGAGTACAGGAGTATAATGAAACTCGTAGATAAACCAACCGGAATACCATGCACTTATCGATATGCCAGTTGGCCATGAGCCAGACTCTCCAGATTCATTAACCCAGAAAAGAGAAGCTTCAAAGACACTCTAAATATTCAGATTGAATTAGTGAAAAACAAAATTGAGGGAAATAAAGAGAGAGTGAGGAATTTACCAAAACATAGATGATAGTAGAAAAGAAGATGACACGAAATCTGTTGAAGATAATGTTCTATCAGTGTAGCAGGTGCTCTCATTGTGCTACAAAACTTATTCACAAAAGTCAGACTGAAGAAAAAAGAAAAAAGAAAAAAGAAAAAAGAAATAATAAAAAGTACATAAATAAATGGCCCGAGTAGGACAGGCTAGTGAGTGGAGAAGAAAATGACCCATTCAAATGAATAATATCTGATACACTTTTCCAATGAACAGGATGACATATGAGGGATATAATGTTATTATGTTGTTTGAATTACACTGAATGTGAACTCTTATATACATATGATTTAGAAAAATATAAGAAAGCAATCAACTCTCCGGCGCTAAATCCGGCCAGAAGCCAATAAAAGTAATCAAGATTTGCTCTATTGAGGTTGTCAGAAAACCATCCATGTTTACCACCTGCACTAGTTACCTTCTGGATGAATGATATGAAGAAACCACTTAAGACGCTTCCAACGCCAAACATGCTACAGAAAAGGGATATGCCAACACTTCTTAACCCATCAGGCATTTGATCATAGAAAAATTCTTGTAAACCAGGTATAGTGAGTAGAATAGCAAGACCAATAAGGACATATTGAGGAAGCAACCACCACACACTCATTGGAACTGTAATTTCTGGTTTATCAATTAAACCAAAATCTAAAACTATTTGGAGTCTTCTTTTCTCCACAATAGCTGCTGCAACCATGGATACTGCAGAAAAAAATATGCCACCACCAATTCTCTGAAGGTAAGTTATGCCATTTGGTTTGCCTGTAATTGTACGAGCAAAAGGAACAAAGAGACGGTCATATACTGCAGTGAAGAGAATGATGGATATGCTAATGGAAATTTGAATTGTTGCAGAAGGTATCTGAAAGTTTGATCCTCCTAAGGATCTGTCCATGGTGCTCCCTTGCTTAGTAAAAAATGTCATATGTTGAGCAATCACAATTGCATATGTCAAACAAATAAACCATACTGGAAGCAGTCGTAGTATAGCGTTTGTATCTTCGACCTTAGCTTGTTTCCTAGTTATATGAAGAGGTATTATTTCCATTGCCTCTTCTTGAATGAGGGTTGATGATGGGAAACGACTCCTCAAATTCTTTGCAACTGCAACTAATACATCAGTTAAACCTAACACTGGACCTTCTTCATCCTCCGATTTCACATAATATCGATATGATTTGATTCCGAACATTAAAACAGTTAGTGCTACTATCATGGAAATGCATGAGATGCCAAATCCAAGACCCCAACCTAGGTTATCTTGAATGTAGTTCAGTGTCAAGTGAGAAGTAGTAGCTCCAACTGATGTTCCAATTTGCCACCAATTGAAGAATGAACCCTTAGACTTGGATTCATTAGAGTTTTGTTCATCAAATTGATCTGCACCAAATGCTGCTGCACAAGTCATATATCCAGCACTCCCAACCGCCACTAGATATAAAGAACCAAAGAAGAAGAGAACTTGGAAAGAAGATGCAGAAGTACAAGAGGTACTACTGCCGGCATCTAGGTTGTTAACACAATCAGCTGATTTTAAGCCCGGAAGCAAAGCTACTGAAACAGGTAACAATCCTAGTCCCTAAACACAGGCACATGTCATTGAATTGAGAATTACAATCGATGAATTCACAAAAGAGACAGATTAAAATTCTTACCAGTATGTAGATGAGTGCAGAAACCACGATAGTACGAAATCTGCCAAGATAAGAATCAGCAACAAATCCAACAAGTAAAGGAAACAACTGCACAAATCCAACCCAGACATTAACATTCAGTGCAGCTGTAGCAGTAGATTGATTTAACTCCATAGTCAAGAAACTAATAAGGTTGGAAGCAATTCCATAAAAAGTAAAGGCGTCAACGATATCAATAACAATAACTCGAGAAGCTGATTTCCATCCACCAAATTCATGATGATTATTAATCTTCCCTCCTCTGTAATTCACTCTACCTTCAACAACTCTGTCACTGGTTATCATTTCTTCTCCAGTTTCTGTAATTGTATTATTCAGCAATGGTTCCTCATCATCATCATTAGCTCTTCTGAACTCCATTAATCTTATCTCTAGCTAATTGACTTTTCAGTTCTTCATGATGATACCTTGGGAGGACAATAACAAAAGGAATGCGATAAGATGATTGAACAGAAATAGGTCTACCCTCTGTGTCAGCATCCAATAATTGAAATATTAAAATATTACTACTTCTTATTATACTCCACTAATCATTTTGAAGGTAATTGGTGCAGGAGTTGACTGGACAAAATGGATGGTTGAGATCAACATCAATCAAACAAATTGAGATTAATTTTGCTGAAAATACAAAGAAAAAATGATGAAGCACAAAGAAAATGAGGAGATTAAGGCCTAGCGAATTGAAGTCTAATTTCAACTATGGAACCAAATTTTAGTCTCCTGCTAAAGAGACTTGAGCAGTTGAGCTTTACAAGTATTCACATACAGTCTGAGATAAATGAATTGAGTAAATTGAAGAACCCAAACAATTCAATTGATAACATGCAATTGTACTTTTATCCAATTCATCAAACAGAATGGACAGAACATCCTTATTTAACCCATCTAATTTGCAATGTCCCAATATGGTATGGACTACCTAATTAACACACACAAAAAAAAAATCTGCAGATCTTAATACTCAGATTGATGTACCAAAGACGCCACCTTTTAGAACCTGCGAGAAACTGAGAGAAATAATGGAGAGATTTGGTTGAAGTAGGTCCAGCACTTCAAATGCAAAGCTTAAATATTCAAATGGGAAAAAG
>JAJJMC010022402.1:624040-648179 GCA_023531435.1 Papaver californicum
CCGAAATCAAAGATTAGTTTTGATGGATATCCAAGTCAAATCGGTTGCAAGTGATATTACTGAGTCGCCAATCTAACCAATCTGGTTGCAGAAAAGGAGGAGGAAGAAGATTAGGGTTTAACCGATAAGATTTTCTAGGAGACCTACCTATAAAATATACAAAGGGAAATAATATTTCAACCCCACAACAAAGAGATTGGTTCAAAACAAGGTCAATTATTTCTTGCCACATCAGAGTTTTGGAGGAAAGGGCAAGTTGTGTGGCAGGTCAATTGATGCAGGCGGCAAGTGACTTGCCACTCCCACCTTGTCAGACCAACCGGCAAATCACTTGACGCTTTAAAGTCCTAATCAATACACTTCTCAAAACATCATATTTGATCAAAAACACCCATAATGCACATAGTAAATGATCAAATTGACCTCTTAAACGCTCTGATTTGAGCAGATGTTATGCGCGTCATAGTCTTTGTCGTTGGCGGCCAAGTCTCGTCGTTCGACGAAGACTATACCGTTTATTGCTTATCTTATCCAACGATCCTGGCCGGAACTCTTATAAATACCCAATTTTAAACTCAATTCAACTCACATCTTCTTTACACCTCAATCTTTCACACGCATTTGTGTTAATCTAAATCAAAACTCTCCTCATTTTAATCTAAGACAAAACTCACTCAATTTTTTTTTCTGCATAATGGATTCTCAAATGGATGCTCCTGGTAAAATAATTCGTGGTACAAGTTTTTTTAATTGCCGAAGATGAAAGCATTTGCAGAAATTATATTCATTGCACACAAGATAGCATCAATGGTTGTTCTCAAACAGGCACCACCTTGTGGGGCAACATATTTATGGGGTTTAAAGAGGAAACCATGAACGTCAATTCACGTGATCCAAATGCTTTGTGTACTCACTTCACTAATTGAGTAAAAAAATAAATGAATATCTTGTTCATGTCCGAAAATGTGTTCGTCATCCACTACCGATTGGTGAATCACCATCAAATATGGAAAAAAGGTGTCGGAGGGAAAGACACCTAAAACGCGGTAGAATATTTAAACTAGAAGAGTGTTATGATATCGTAAAAGATTTGCCCAAATTTAATTATGATTTATTAGCAAATATGCAACAAGTTCCTATAAGATCACCATACGACGTTGGTGGTTCCTCTACACCAACAACTTCAAGTCTCAGTTCACCAATGTCTTCACTGACTGGCCCACCACCACTCCCTAATTTTGACCTTAATACAGGTAACACCGAGAAATGAAAGGTTTAAGAAGAACAGTAGAGGAGGGTCTGAAAATTTTAACATGGCCGATTTTATGTTAGTGTTTTTATTATTTCATCGGGATTAGAATCCTTAGCAAATAATTTCTTATGTAGACTTACTGTGTCTTTTGGAGCATGTACATCTTTTATAATAAGTATTCACGATTCCCTTTTACATAAAACTGTTTATTGGAAAATGTTTCCATAGTTTGTGGAGGTTGCAAACCTTCGGTAGGAAATGATCGATCAGGATTGGTGTAAAGTAGGGTTGTTACAATCATATATATGTACAGCGAAAAGAGAAGACAAAAACACGGGTCGACAAAATTTAGACAATATCAAAATATTAGAAAAGGACTAGAATGACATCACGTTTAGCCGATTTTTAAAATTGTATGACACTGACGAAATCAATAACGCAGTACAAAATTCTGCTACTCATCTATTGACACGTGACAGTAAAATGCTTGACAATTATTTACTGGGGAAAGCTTTCAGAGAATATTCAGAGTCTAATGAGGGGTTGGATGCAAAAGGACTAGAGAGACATCTTTGCAGCATTAAAAAAATAGGTAATTTATGTTTTCCAAATATTGTTTTGAAGAAGAAAATACTAAAAGAAATATACAAAGAAGTGATTTTATTCCTAAGAAAACAAGTAAAGGAACATATATATAGAGAGCATAAAAACATGGGTTTTTTTCCCAAACAATGGATCTGAATAGCTAATAGAAGAATTTAGGAGATATTATTACAAAGATGAATGAAGAGTAAAAAAAAGACAAGAACGTAGGATGTTAACATTCAAAGAACATCTATAACAATTACAGCATAAACTAGAATTTGGATCGAGAAAGAATGAAAATGTGCAAAAAAATCTTATAATGTGTAAAACTGAAGAAATGATATGGGAAGTCGAACACAATTCAAAGACATATAGATTTGGCTTCGAGTTAAATGACTAGCAGAAGTCAAATAGGATTAAAAGGTAATATCATGCTACGTTTTACGCTAAACTTTATGGTTGTTTTTAGGGTTTTTTTAATCAATATATATTATTGCTTTTTATGTTGGTTGAACGTGATATATGTACCAATACATACTACAGTAGATATGAATATGTAAGTATCTAGGGCTTTTAATCCTTTTTTCGTTTGGGATCATTGATTTACTCTTGTATAAGGGTTAAATTTTTTCGTCTACAATTTGTTTATAAGTTTCTGCAAAATTTTATACATAATCATATTCATAAAGATTTTTTTTTGCAGTCCTAAATTAAAAGTTGGTATTGATTTTTTCTTTTTTTGTTGGTTATTTGTTGTCATATCGTTTTTGTCAATCCTTTTAATACATTTCTTAGTTTGTTATAGTCATATCATTTATTAATGACAGATTAATAACCCTCAATTCCATTTTCTAAACCCACTCATAGCATGTTTATGTTCTTTACTGCACTTGTGGATGCCTATCCAAGGTTTTGATGCCTCCGAAACTTCGTAATGGTGGATATGACCACTGTTCTTGAAAGGTGTTTGCATAGACTTGAGTGGGAAAGGTCACAGCAACAGGCTAGGTTAAGAGCCGAAGATGAGATTGAACAGGAACACATGCAGATGGTGACGATTGATTAGCATGACCTTGTTGTGGTCGAGGCAAATGATTTTGTAGATGACGAGGATGAGGATTTGCCTCCTCCGATGACATTGGAGGAAATTATTAGGAGGAGCAAGATAACATCTATGGATGAAGATGTGAAACCTGTTGAGGAGGCCGATATGGAGATGGATGAGGAAGAACTAAAAACTTGTGGAGGAGCGTGAAAATAAATCAGCAGAGTCTGAGGAGCCTGAAACGCCAATGAGAATCGTAAATAATTGGAAGAGACCCGAAGAGAGGATCCCAACAGAAAGACATCCCACGAAGCTTGTCGTTTCCCCAATTACTGGAGAATTGATTCCTGTATATGAAATGGCAGAGCATGTGAGGATTTCCCTAATTGATCCAAAGTATAAGGAGCAAAAAGAGAGAATGATGGCTAAGGTTCAGGAGACCACTCTATCTCAAGATGATGAGACATCAAGGAACATTGTGGGTGATATTTTTGGAACGACAGAAGAAGAGGTATCTAATGCTGTTAAGGCAGAAATTGAAAAGAAGAAAGAGGAGCAACCTAAGCAGGTCATATGGGATAGCCACACAGGAAGCATAGGTAGAACAGCAAACCAGGCAATGTCGCAGAGTCTCGAGGATCAAATAGGAAGTGGTAACAATTTACCTGGTCCTGCCGCACCTCCTCCCAAACCTCCACCACCTGGGTTAGCGTTGACTATGCCTAGTATGGGGAAAAATACAATGCAATATCCTAGTAGCGGACACTACATGCAACCAAGACCTCCTATGATGCAGGTGATACCAGGTCCTATGACGATGAACTCTGCGCAGCAGTTTATGATGATGAACCGACCACCCCAGCTTGCTCAACCTGTACCTCCTCCTCCTGGTCACAGTACCCATAATCATGTATTATACAGTGAAGAAACTACGAAATCTGCCGAGATACGAATCAGCAACTATTGTGGACGGGTGTCAAACCTTGGGCATTAAGTTAGGAATATGTCCAAAATTATTATGGTAGTTTTCTAGTTTATTAGGGTTTCTAGTTTATTACAGTTTTCTAGTTTATTGTAAATTAGGATTACTGTATATAAATACATCTGTAGTAATCAACTAAGGTAGGAATAATAAAGATATTATTCATAAAATTCTTTATCCAATTAAGCAAAGCGGTGAGTGATTAATGAAATCGAATATTAGTTAGATATTGTTTATTCTGGTATACGGTTTTTAAATGACCCGAATCCATTTATTGCTAATACTGGTACTTAACCGAAATCAATCCTAGTTAAAAAACCTCGTTAAATCTCTTCTTCTCCACAGAAACCTACCCTGAGTGAACATGGCACAGTCAATTCCAAGCTTAAACCCTGCAACAACAAAACCCATAACCAAAACTTCACTACTTCCATCATTCATCACCAAAATCTCAATAAACAAGAAGAAGATGAATTGTATGTCAATAAAGACCACAACAACTTCTTCTCTAAATGTTTCGAATCAAAACCCATCCCTGAATCTTCTGCATAATAATCGTAGACAAGATGTTGTTGAAGCTATTGAACACTCATTATCTAACTGTCTTTCTGAAACTAATCTACATCAAACTGTTCCTTCTCTTAAATCAAAGATTAGAGGAAAGGTAAAAATTAGTATTACCCTAGTGTTTTTTATTTTATAATTATTTGTTCAAAAGATTGGATTTTGATACTGGGTTTTGTAGGGAATCAATTGATTTTGACTTTAATTGTTGATTTGGATGATTATTTGTTAAAAAGATTGGATTTTGATACTTGGGGGTTTTGTAGGTGAGAGATATATATGATAGTGGGGATTATTTGGTTATGGTTACTACTGATAGGCAGAGTGCTTTCGATAGAGTTCTTGCTTCAATTCCATTCAAAGGCCAGGTAATTTCGATTTTTCCATGGTATTGAGTAATATAATGATGAGAGAACGATACGTGGGAACTGAACTTTATGATGTTGTTGGTCTGGTTAACATGAATGATTCAGGTTCTAAATGAGACGAGTTTATGGTGGTTTGATAAAACACGGCACATTACACCAAATGCAGTTGTTTCATCTCCTGATAAAAATGTTACCATCGCGAAGAAATGCTCGGTTTTCCCGGTTGAGTTTGTAGGTGAGCAACTCGGTTTCATGAACTTGTTGATGATTTTTATCTTGTTTGCTAGTTAGATGTCTATTCTGTAGTGCAACATGAGATTGTGGTTTGTTTGTATCTATGGGTTCGTTATGTAATGGTTTGTTGAACATCTGTAGTTAGAGGGTTTGTGACTGGGAGTACTGATACATCACTATGGACGGTCTACAAGAACGGTGTCAGAAACTATTGTGGCAATGCTCTCCCAGAAGGTGAGTTTTGTGGCAAAGTGATTGTTTTCTGTTTATTAAATTTAACTGTCGATCTGAATTTATGTTGATGTATGATAGGAATGGTGAAAAATGAAAAGCTTTCTGCCAATATTCTGACACCAACTACTAAAGCCGTAGATCATGATGTTCCAGTAACTCCTGACGAGGTACGTCTGACATTATTTCTTTCCTATCTAACTCTTCCTGTACAATAATACAAATACTTTTCCATTTAAGTTATCTGGAATTATCACTTTGTTCCCAATGACGTAGTAGATCTAACCGCTTTGTGTGTATCTTATATTCTTATGGGATCAGGGTAGCTAATTTGTTACATCTTCTTTTTTGTGAATTTGTTATGTCCAGATTATTGAACGTGGTCTAATGACTCCAGATGATTATGATGAAGTGAGGACTAAAGCACTGAGCTTATTTGAATTTGGACAGGTAATTATGCAAAATCTTGCCTATTACTGATGCCTTTGATTTACATAACTGCCAAAGTATTCGAATTTGTTTCACTTATAACCATGAATATCTATATTGATAATGCAATCATCAAATGTTTCCAGGCTGAAACTTATTATTATCCCTCATATTGCAACTTTTCCCTTCTCTTTGGAATTACAGCGTGTAGCTTTGGAACATGGTCTGCTATTAGTTGATACAAAGTATGAGTTTGGGAAGGGAGCAGATGGCACAATTTATCTGATCGATGAGGTATGTGATAACTGTTTGCCAGCTTTTTCTTATTATCTGCTACATCACATTTCGTTAAACATTATGTGAAATCTGAGAATCATTTAATAGTCATTTGGAGACTCAAGATAGCGGCAGATTTTTGTGTTCACTAAATCCAAACTAAATTTTGTGTGCTTTAGGTACACACCCCTGATTCGAGCAGATATTGGATTGCCAATTCGTATGAAGAACGGTTTCGTAATGGTCTTGAACCTGAAAATGTTGATAAGGTCTGTTTGTAATGCCGACTCTTTGCCTTATGATAGTAATTTAGACATTTATGTGCACTAGTAGTTTGAGTCTGTTTGACAAGTTCTGCAGTTCTATGTTCTCACTGTCTTAGACTAGGAGGTTGTAAAGATGTTACTGATTCGTCGTATTGAATTCTTTTTATAGGAGTTTTTGAGGCTGTGGTTCAAAGATCACTGCAATCCATATGAAGACAAGGTGATATTCTTTCTCTTTTAATAAAATTAGCATTTAGCGACTGAAGACCTTGTCTTGTTTTTTGGCGTTTCTTCATGTTCATTGATGGCATGATCTCACACTTCTTAACAATCACGTAGGTCCTCCCTGATGCTCCTAAAGAACTTGTTTCTGAACTTGCTTGGAGGTATGATTTTCTGTTACCAATATGTACAACCCGTACTTTTTATCATTCCAGAAACACTAACCCTACTATTGCTACATTTAGAGACACTCCTGTTAACATTGTCCTTTTGCATTTTCTTACTGCAGATACATTTTCCTTTATGAAACAATCACAAAGTCGAAATTTGAGATTCCAACGCTGGAGGTAATTACATTTACAGGCAAATAGAAGAATATTCTTTTCTTCCTTTATCGGCTACAAATTACAAATCCTTAATATCGGGTTCTCCGTGCAGGTACCCATTCATGACAGGATAACACAGAATGTCTCGACGGCACTATCATCCCTATTGTAACACCAGTTTTTTGTTCTGTACTAGTAAAACCTATGAGTCTTGTTGGGGCAAGCCCCATTTTTCAACTGTAATCTTTTGTCCCAACCCTCATTTTCAATTCTACTCTTCTGTATCCTTATTTTTTCTTCATGAACTAGAAGATTCATACTGATCTGTCAGAAAAGCTAAGAAAGAAACAAAAGTTAGTTCTGTTCAAAATTTTGGTCAATTCAGACGGCCAAATGAAGCTTCCTGAACCGACAGGTACTCGGGGTATCTTGAAATGTCTTGATCTCTAGATTGAATAGAGGTCATCCCTTACGCACACTATTTAGTTTCAAACAAACCCAACATTAAATTGAAAGAACTACACGAATTAAATTTCTGTGGAAAACAAGGCATTCAGATAAGTCAATGACTCAATAGTGAAAGCCAGACGAAGCTTCGCGATCCACTTCAATGAGACTCATTAAGAAAAGTATAAATAAAGAGTCCTTCTTTTAGAATAAACAAAGAAAACAATGGAGAAAGATGAAGTAAAGCTATTTGGATTCTGGGCAAGTCCTTTTGCTCTTAGAGTTGAATGGGCACTCAAAATCAAAGGAATAGAATATGAGTACATAGATGAAGATCTTATGAACAAGAGTCCTATGTTATTGCAGTATAATCCAGTTCATAAGAAGATCCCAGTACTTGTTCACAATGGAAAACCAATTGCAGAGTCTCTAGTTATCATTGAGTACATTGATGAAACTTGGAAGCAAAATCCCATATTTCCTGAAGATCCTTATGAGAAGGCACAAGCACGTTTCTGGGCCAAGTTTGCTGATGAAAAGGTAAGTGTTTGTTTTTGCACTCTTTTCTTAATCTCTTCTGTTTTGATTTACGGTCTTGTTCTCTTTTACAGTGTCAGCCTTCAATTTTTAATGCATTCCTCAAAGAAGGTGAGGAGCTAGAAAAAGCTATGAAGGAAGCTCGTGAGAATCTGAAAAGTCTTGAAATGGGTTTAAAGGGTAAGTTCTTTGGAGGTGAAAAGATAGGATTTGCTGATGTTGCTATTGGATGGATTCCTTTCTGGACTAGAATAACCGAAGAAATTATTGGTGTTAAGCTTGTGGATGAAGAGAACATGCGTTTGCTTAACGCATGGTTTGAAGATATTCTTGATGTTGAGATTCTGAAAGAGAGATTACCACCTCGAGATAAAACGTTGGCACACTGCAAAATGTTCCGTGAATCGCTTCTATCCGCCGGTGCAGCTGCAGCTGCATCCACCTAATAGTCTCCCGTTTCCATTACTCAACTGGTAGTTTATTGCTTCATATATAAAGCTGTTTAGAGAGTGTTACATGTTAATGTGTTTACCTGTGTTTGTTCTTCTTGTTTGAATGGTCATGGTTGCTACAAAAATAATGAAATGAAAAAGGTTAGTTCTCAAGAGAATATCCATTATTCAACCACGACTCACACGTCAAATTTTGAGTTGCCGGACAAATTTTGGATCATTTTGGTAGATGAGGGATCGCCAAGTAGATTTTAAATCCCAAAACATATGGGGTCATATGACAGATCTTGTGTCACATGGACATCAAAAATCTGATTTTAGAGGTGGAAATTAACTTTGGATAATGGGCCATTCTAGATCACAGAATCGAAAGATTGCGAGTCACAATGCACAGTGGCGGAGCCATGAAAATTTATTAAGAGCGCTCATAGTTCTCAACTGCGTATTTTTCTGTGAAGGATTTGGTATAGATTTTCTCGAATTTTCTCACAGATTTGGATTAGGATTGACTTGTTACTCAAAAACAGGGAAGGTAAATGGATTCATCCACGTAAAAAAGGGAAAATATCATTGATTCTCATCAAAACAGGGAACCGAGAATATCTCAAAGAGATTTGCCATTAAATTAGAATTTATGTGGGATTTGGGAAAGAATATCTTCCCTGAGTTTTGTCTCAATCAAATACATAGAGTTTGGAAAGAATTATGACAGCTCAGAAGCCTCTAAAAAAAATAGAAATGTGGAAACTTTGATGGACTAAATATTAAACTCAGACTGGGTACTAAACTCAAGACTTGCCGGTTGATACATAGCTTCATGCCTTCATCATCTGGTTGAAGGAACAAATGAGGTTCACAGTTAAACTAGATCCTTGCAGCTGCAACATAGGAGCCTCTGCTTTTCCTTTTTTTTTTTTCTGACATAAGCGTGGAGAAGAGGTTGACAAGCTGCTTTCAGAAAAGCTTCACTTTTTGCCATTGAATCATGTCCATTGTCTGTTTGACATTCACTCTACTATTATTCGCAGTGTAAAAATGGCTAGATAAGAATGCTGTAATCCTTTGATATGAATCTCAACAGGTGTGACGTTTTGGTGAGGGCGAGAACTATACAAAAATAGGCCACTGACAGTGACAGGGTACATTTTGGTCGTTGAGCATATTTTAAAACATGAAACAGGTTTTAGCTCCCGAGATCCATTCTGAGCCACTATACAGTCTCTGCAGCGAACAGATCAACTCCCAGAAAATCAGTTGAGTATTGCATACATGGCCTGTAACTTATTAGTCCAAAAGTAAGTTTTTTGCTTTCTGGATTTTATCTTCTAATGAGGTCATCTCTTTAGGTACAATTGGTTCCCACTCACCTGCTCAAAAAGAAAAGGTAAAAGAAAGTTACATGTCATCAGAAAACAGAATGAATCAAACCCATTATTAAATAGAAAGATCTGCACGAATTACAGAGATTTCCCTGCAAAACAAGGCATTCAGCCAGGTCAATGACCCAATAGTGCAGGCCAAATGAAGCTATAATATGTTTGATGTTTTCACTTGATTAGAAGAAACAAAGATGTTAAGGAACACACTGGCGAAAGACAAAGTAACGCTATTAGGATATTGGGCAAGTCCTTTTGCTCTTATAGTTAAATGGGTACTCAAAATCAAAGGAATAGAATATGAGTACATAGAGGAAGATCTTAAAAACAAGAGTCCTATGTTGTTGCAGTACAATCCAATCCATAAGAAGGTTCCAGTACTCATCCACAATGGAAAACCCGTTGCAGAGTCTTAAGTTATTATTGAATACATTGACGAAACTTGGAAACAGAATCCGATATTCCCTGAAGATCCATACGAGAAGGCAACGGTGCGTTTCTGGGCAAAGTATGCTGAAGAAAAGGTAATTCTTTAAGCTTATGTCTACCTTACTCTTTTTCCTTCTTTGTGCAAAATGGAAATATCAAAAAATTACTGAAATTGATTGCTGATTTTCTGTTTTACAGTGTGGAGTTTCAATTTATAATGTATTCTGTAAAGTGGGCGAGGAGGAGCAAGAAAAGGCGGTGAAAGATGCTCGGAAGAATCTGAAAACTCTTGAAATGGGTCTAAAGGGTAAATTCTTTGGAGGTGAAAAGATAGGGTTTGCTGACCTTGGTGCAGGATGGATTCCCTATTGGACTAGAATTACTGAAGAAATTATTGGCGTTAAGCTTGTGGATGATGAGAACGTGCCTTTGCTTAGTGTGTGGTTTGATGATGTTCTTGACGATGAGATTCTGAAAGAGATATTGCCACCTTGGGATAAAGCGCTGGCGCACCACAAGGCGTTCCGAAACAGACTCGTATCAGCAGCTACATCCAACTGAAAGTTTCCAATTTTCATCACTCAGCTACTACTTGATATTTCGTATACATAAAGCTGTTTAAGAGTGTTAATGTGTTGTTTACCCAACCTCATTCATGTTTGAATACTTTGTGCATGGTTGTAACCTAATGATGAGAATAAAAAATACTCAGCTGTCTCATACCTGTGATGGACAAAAACATATTTGCATCTGGAATTTGATTTGTGCTTGATGCTTTGACGGGTGACTCCATACACAAGAAGCAGCTAAAAGTCTGGATCATCATCTCAAAGCTGCATATCAGAAAGCTGTTCCTTTGCCAATCACATGGGCACAGTGGCATTTGCAAGTCCTATTACCCTATTGTTAGTCTATTTGCTGTCAAAACATTTTTCCTTAGATAGAATCGTAATTGAAAGAGAAAACCCCCCAGAAAACTTAGATGGAGCTGTCCTTGATGTTGACTTGAAACCTTGCAGCTTCAACATAAGAGCCTCAGCTTTTACTTTCTCTGACCAAAGCGTGAAGAAGAGAGGTTGAAAAGCTTCACTTTTTTGCCATTGAATCATGTCCATTGTTCAACATTCACTCCACCAAGAGCTAAACCATTCGCAGAAAAAAAATGCCTACATCAGAAGGCTCTAATCCTTTGATATGAATGTCAACAATTCTGATGTTTTGGTGAGTGCAAAAACTAGAGAACAAAAAGAGACAACTGACACAAGAAATGGAAAGAATCACCAGTATATTGATTTCCGAAAGCGAAATTAAGTTTGTTTTTGTGATAACTTTCTATTACTACCAAGAACAGGGAATTTGAAAGTAATAATGCCAGAATCAACAAATAAATTTTAATTGCATACTGCACGAGCAGATTTGTGAATAAAACGAATAATTTATTTGAGAAAGATACTACTTTAAGCTACTACAAAGTCATACCTTTAGAGCATAGTAAGAACAAGGAAAGTAAAACTCAATAACCGCAGTAACAAATACGTTTCCCATAGTCTTACTGAAACCACACAAAACTGCTCATAGTACATCCAATCCTCAACACATATTTAAATCGAATATAAGCTTCAGTCTGACCCCTCTAGAGGGTTGCAATCTTTCTGTATCATAAGTGTGCGAAGTAACTCGGCTTTCTCCACTAAACCAACCCCTGCAAATGCATCCACAAGCTTCTTACATTGTTGAGCATCAAAATCCACAGACTTAGATTGCTTCCAATCTTCAAGTACTCCACCAGCTTCTTCAAACTCCCCAAGCATAACATACGAAGAAAGAATACACATATAGTTTCTGCTTGTCATTCTCTGAGCCGTCATTATCAACGACTTCCATATCGCATCGATTCTCTCTTTGTATCTCAAACCAGTATAAAGTATAATCAAGAAATCATACGTTATCCATTCTCTTTGACTTATCTTTCTCTCGGCCTCAACTAATGAATTCCCATCCGCCGAATTCTCAAGATTACTTACAGTAATATATATGTCCGTAAGTTGCCTATACGTCACCCATCCTTCTTTCGAGTTACAACGACTCATTTCATCAAGAATCTTCCTTACACTATCAATATCCATACAACCAGCACAAGAACTTATCCATAGATTATAACTATAAAGATCGCACGATACATTCTGTCTTTTCATCTCTTCAATAACCAAACTAACTTTCTCTAATTGCCCTACTGATACATAAAGTGTCATCATCTCATTATAGGCAAGCGCATTTATACTAACATTCGCACCCTGAATCCTCTTGAAAAAACTCTCCGCTCGGTCAGTCAATTTCGCACTAGCATAAGAATGCAGCAATGCAGTATAAGTCTCACCAGTTTTCGCAGCCAGAGGCAGTCCTTCAAAGTACCGTTCCGCCGAATCAACACCAAACACTTTCGTCATCAAATCAATCCGCGTCGCATAATCAGTGTCTGATAACGCAAATTCCTTACGAGTAACTATCCATTCTGATATCTGCAAGACCACAGTAAACAAACGAAGACCAAAGTCAAAATTGAAATCGAATTTGAAATTGGAGAGAGAGAGAGAGTGAGAGTGATTGATTGATTACCTCAAGTGCATGTTTGAATCGATGATATTTGTTAAGATCTTTAGCGAGTTGACGTAATTCTGGAAGTGTGACTTGATTTCCTTCGTTAACCCATTTCTGAATAGCAGTAGTTGCGCTTCGTTTAGGGAATCTGAGTTTGAATAATCTGGTTTTGAGATTATCATCATTTTCTTGATTCTCTGATTCTTCTTCGATGTGATTGTTTAGTGATGATATAGATCCTGATGCTCTAGAAAAGGAGAGAAGCGATGAGGTTCTGGATTGGTATTTTCGGAGATTGGACAAGAGAGAAGAAGAACGAATCGCCATAGTCGCAGTAGCTCCTCCTCAGTCTCCGGGTTTAGTGTATGAGTACAGCCGTGTGTTTGTGACTCGTTTGAATCGTGCTCTGTGTATCACAGAGTCCGTTATTTCGGATTCTAGATGACCGAAACTTAATTAAATGAATTTTTATCACGAGCCTTCTGGACGAAAACCCTAAACCTCCTGACTCCACAGAGAAAGAACCTTCCTCTTCAAGATAGAGTAAAGAGTTTCTCAATAATGAAAAGGAAATCAATCTCTCATTGTTTTTCTCTATAACTAGACTGACTAGTTTCTCATCTTTCTTCCAAAATTTCATTTTCTTCGAACGGAAGAGTTTCTATGATCAATCAACACAGATGATGAGATGAATCTCTGCTGCTGTTTAAATTAGGGATTACAAATGAGCAGATTTCGTTTATTATTAGGGTCTATATCCTATAATACTATTAGAAAGGTAATAATCTAAAATCTCTTTTCCTTTACATCGAATTCTTCTTGTAGGTTTAAAATTACATTTTGATGATCATAAATTGGTTTTTAATTTCGCAGTTATATCGGCATAAAACTCCATTTTCATTGGTAACAGATGAGTTTCTTCATCAGGAGAGTGGTGGATTGAGGGGAAATTTTCAAAGTAAATTTATTGTTTATTCATCACTCTTTATATTAATTGATTAATGTTTATGTATGGATTAGGGATGTGATATGTCTGCCTATAAAATGTTTGATGAAATGCCTTAGAAAGATAAAAGTTACTTGTTTGGATGTAATAAATAGAAATGTAAGGTCACTTTCTGTTCTATGCTTTGCTATAGGAGTATCTCACATTATGTCGTTTGGTGTTGTTCTTTGTGCTTGGTTAGATTGTGGAGTGGATAGACTTCAATTTGGGATGCTAGTTCACCTTTTGCTTCTGTTTACAAAACCTGTTAATTAAACATTTCTCTTGTTTTGATGTGTGTTCTTCAACAGGTTTACATAGTTGGTGCCGTGGTGTTGGTCGAGTCGATGTTGGATTATTAAACACAGGAGCTTTTCTGAACAAGCGGTATTTTCACGCATCAGGTATCTTTCATAAGTCGCTACATTTTGTTTTTGCAATTTGTATCCTAAAATCCAGCTACAATCTTTATGGGCAATTTTTCTGCCGTGTGATTATAGATATGAACATGATATGGGCAAAGCTGTTTGGTATTCAATAAAACAGGCTTTAATTTATAAGCTTGTAGCATCAGTTATCAGATCAACAATTTGAAAATGTTTTGAAATTGACCTTGCTATACAATAATGTTATATATATAAACGTGGCCCTGATTGAAAATTGACCGACATACTAATGTTATTTGCTACCCCAGGATTGTGTCAGCGAGATTTCTATGAAGTTCTTGGTGTCCCAAAGGATGCTAATCGGGATGATATCAAAAAGGCATTCCATGCGGTAGGTACATTTCTATGATATGTTGTCCGCATGGAATAGTTATTTTCTTATTTTGATTTCATAGTTTTTTATATTGACTTGTTAAGGGTCTATAATTGCAGCTTGCCAAAAAATATCATCCAGATGCGAATAAGAATAATCCTGCTGCAAAGAGGAAATTCCAAGAGATAAGGGAAGCCTATGAGGTTAGTCACTTGGGGTGACTTCCTTTATTTTGATTTACTATTAGTTCACTTCAGTGTTGTACTTACCATATTTTGGGAAAGCTTGTAATCGTTTTTGGTAGATTGATAATTTTGTGCCTTTCTTTGTTGACGAAGGTGAATTCCAGACTCTTAGAGATACTGAAAAGAGAGCTCAGTATGATATGGTAACAACTCAATTCTTCCTTCATGTTTGCAGTTCTGCTGATGTGATTGTTTTGTTGGCTTTTTTTTTTCTGAATGATCAATTACCGTGTCTTGTTTATATTTTGCACGTCAAAACCCTATAAATGTAGGATTTTGAGCTAATTTAGTTGTTTTCTCAATGTCTGTTGTAGGAAAACACCAGCAGTGCTGGGCAAGGAAATTACTCTGGTAGAAATCCAAAGGGTTACTCTGCTAGAACTGCAGGTGGTTTCAGTGGTTTTCATGAAGAGCATTTCTCTGGTTCTTTCCGTAATATATTTTCCGAGGTTTCCTCTCAAACTTTCATTCCTTATCCTGACATTCTTTCAGTTCTGTTTCAATTTCTTGTTTTATTATATAATTTTATTTTAGTCTTAATTCGCAATAATTTATCTATGGTTTTTACTTACTTGTGTTATATGCTTGTTCAGATCTTTGAAGAAGTCGAAGACTTTGCTCCTGAGATACAGGTTTAAAACAACCCTTTTTTGCTTCTGTTATATGTGTTATGTCAAATGTTTGAAGGTTAGTCTCTTGAACCAGTTCCTTTGTCTTTTATAGGTGCTGCTGAACCTCTCCTTTTCTGAAGCTGTGCAAGGCTGTCAGAAGAAGCTGAAATTTAATGCTTGTGTTCTTTGCGATTCTTGTAGTGAGTAAAAGTTGATGTGATTTCGTACTCTCCTTGTAATGTCATAGCACTAAGTTTGTCATTGGTTTCTCTAATGAATATCCTGTATTTTGGAATCTATAGCATACATGGGAAAATTCTACCAATAGAAGTGGGGACTTTTTCCTTTTGTGTAGTACATAACAACAAATTGATGCCACAACACACCTATGAATCACTCACAGTTTCGACTTGCATAAAAATATATTCTAGAAGACTAGAAACAAAGGCAATGTGTAAATGTATACCAAGTTGAGTTGCTATTTTGCTTAAAATTTTGTTAATTTCATTTGCAAGAAAGTAGAATTAAACAAGTTTTATCAGCAGACTAATTTAAGAGATTTAACATCAGTAGTCTGTTTGATTTAGTTTTGGTGTCAAATCTTGTGTGTCTTGTTAAATAGGCCACGAGATTTCTGAATATTAACAGATTTTTCTAGGTTGTTTAAGGGCACACCTACAAGAAGACTGATGTTTTCCTCGTCTTGTGCATATTATTATTGCAGATGGACTTGGTCATCCAGCTTATGCAAAGATGAAACTATGTCCAACTTGTGGAGGTGTTGGAAGAGTAAGTGCTCAGATGCATAATGGCAATGATTTGTGAAGCATTAACTTTAGATAAGCCTTGGTATCATGGGGAGAAAGTGTTTCTCTACTCTCATTAGGGATTACTAGAGTCTGCATTTTAGTGTATATCAAAATCACTATTGATTATCAGGAAAAAAAAAGAGGGGTAAAAGACGCCAAATCTGTTGCATTCTAATGTATTTCAAATATTTTTTTACTCAGGTTACGATTCCTCCTTTCACATCAACGTGCAGTGCTTGCAAAGGACAGGGCCGAGTTGTTAAGGTATGGAGAAATTATAAAAGGTTACTCTGGGCACTTCCTTTCTAAATATTTAAAGCTTTATCTGTGTCTGCAGGAAATTTGTACTGCTTGTAGAGGAGGCGGAGTTGTTGAAGGTGTGAAGGAGGTCACTGTTATAATCCCAGCTGGTTAGTTTTGCATCCTTATCTTTAATATATAAGACCTTAGTTATCAAAATCAAAAATATTGGAGCCTATTCCACTATTCATTAGTACCCTACTGAAAATGAATCTTTTATGCTTTAGTTGGGGAACTGAACTTGATATTCATTTTTGAGGTTAGAAAGAAGAAGTCATATCCTTGCTCAATTTTAATGCAGTAAACCGTTTGTATTTCTTTTCACGGCTTAGGCGTTGAGTCTGGGATACAATCAGTGTAAAAAATGCTGGTAATAGCGGAGGACGGGGAGTTCAACCTGGAACTTTATACATAAAACTAAATGTATGTTCTTTTGTTCCAATCTTGTATTTTTAGGTTCTGTTGGCCTTCGTTGGATAAATTAGTTATCATTTCATTTATCTTCTAGGCTTTTTATATCCGGTAAATGAGAAGTCCTTTTAAAGTTCAAATGGAAATATATCCCAGATGCAGTGGTTGGAAACTTGGAATGGCTAGAAGCTTTAAAAAAGGAAGAAAACCAACCATACTGATTTGTTTATTGCATAAGTACAAACTTTGCCTATCGGTCGTCTTAGAAAGATTGATATAGATGTCACCGAGGTTATCATTTGTTGTAAATTCGTTGCTGATTATATTGTTTTCTTGATCATACTTTGTTTTTCTTCTGGTTGCGAAAGATTCTATTTTTCGGAGAGATGGTGCAGACATACATGTGGATGCTAATATTAGCTTTACACAAGTGAGAACAGATGACTTGTGTTAAATCTTCAGTTTTCTATTTGTCAGTTTGAGAAACAGAATAATTGTATTCACTTTGAAATCCACTTTGATTGAACAGTGAGCTCAATTTGTTTATTTGATTTTTTATTGCCTCTTAAGAAAAGTGAACAGGCTTTGTTATTTTACTTCTGTATCTATAAATCTTTTGACTATATCTGTTTCTGTTTTATTTTAAACTGTATCTATAACCCGTTTTTACTTCTGTGTCTGTTTTATTTTTGGCAAGTTAATGAAACCAGCATGCTTTGTTTCTCACACGTTCTTTTTTGTTTTAATCTTACAGGCTATTATTGGTGGTAAAGTTGATGTTCCAACATTATCTGGCAAGATGCAAATAAAAGTATCGCCTTTTTACTCTGTACATTTCTTTTAACATACTTACTACTCATGATGTTCTTTCTTGCACGTGCCACAATCACTTGACTTAATGAAACAAAAATCTGGCCTTTAATCCCCTCTCAACATTTTGAAACACCTTTTTAGTCTGAAACAACATCATTAAAATAATGTATAATGTCGTAGAATCCTGGGGATTTTCTCCAGAAAATGGTAATACACCCCAAAGAACATATGAGCTAAGAAGCTATACTTTGCACAGTAATCGAGTCTGCCATCATGCTTTTGTTTCATCTTGATGGATTTACCTCCTTCAAGCAAGATCCTGAGGTATTATACAGAGTATGTGGCAAGACTCGTGAGAAGGTTTTTAATTACAAAATTCAATGCAGAAAGGTGTCGCATATATAATGCTCTCATGTGACGGCTCCACATTTTTGAAGTGAATGAACCTATACTGATTGACACATAACATTGAAATGCACCTTCAGCTCTTGTATGTGGCATGGGTTGGACTTCAAATTTTCCTGTGTGATTTTTTTTTGTTGTCTAGCGTCTTTTTAGACATGCTTTCATTTTATGCTCCTCTCAGATTCCAAAGGGAGTTCAGCCAGGACATACTATAGTACTGAGAAGCAAAGGTACACCAACATAGTTAATTTTATACTCTTTTCTCAAACTATGCTGATAGCCTTGACCATTTTTTTTTCTTGTTAACTACATTAGGTTTGCCAACACATGGTGGTTATATACAAGATTTTGGTGATCAATATGTGCACTTCTGCGTCAAATTTCCTACGTGAGCTAATCAATTTACTTCAGACAAATGCTCGTTCTATACATTGGAATAATAAGATGTCATTGCATCTTTCTCTGTCCAGTCTTTATCTTGATTTATGTTTTGTTGACTGCATCTATCCGAAAATCGCTTTAATGTTGTGCGTTTTTGTCGAGATTTGCAGGAAAATTTGTTAATATTTGCTAATACATTGGAATAATAAGATGTCATTGCTTTGCCTGACACAGTTATTTTTATTTTTTCCGAATATGTTCTTTCTAACGTTTGATACAATTCAAGTAGTTACCTTCCTTCTAATAGTTTTGCAGAATGAACACCAGTCTGATGTTTATATAATTACATATCTGAAGTAGTCACCATGTTTAAGCAGTCCTGTGAC
This sequence comes from Papaver californicum, assembly GCA_023531435.1. NCBI lineage: Eukaryota > Viridiplantae > Streptophyta > Magnoliopsida > Ranunculales > Papaveraceae > Papaver > Papaver californicum. Next base: position 642,765 of record JAJJMC010022402.1, read on the forward strand.
AAAATTTGAAAACATTTTTTTTTTTCTCACTTGGTATTTGGTACAGTTCGTTAAATGAACGCCAGCGTGCACTAATGGAAGAATTTGCTAAAGAGGAGTGTATGCATGGAAATAGTGCTCCTGTACCTGAAGGGGAGAACTGGTGAGTGTACGCAGATTATTTTTATGATTGTACTTTTCTGTACATGCCAGTAAATTTGAGTAGTTTGGAGCTTTATCCGGTGTCCTTTTTGCTACTTTGTTTCCTTATCATAGTCATTATTCTAATTTGTAAGATTGCTATTTTCTGTACCCAATTTAGAGGCAAACGGTGTCCTATACATTCTTCATAGCCATTAGGTTGTGTTTAGTCCAGGCTACAGCCTAAATTTACTAACTGTACCACAGAACCGTTAGACTCTTTAGGGACATAGAGACTATGTTCTGTTTGATGCCATTTGTATCTAAGACTCTCTTCGGAATTAGAAGGCTTTCTCTTGCTAAATACCTTAACTGGATTGTAGATAGTTGATTTTGGTGGTTTGATGATTGTAATGGAGCTTTTCCAAATTGGATAGCAGGCTTTATCAGAAGCTCTCTACTGGTTGAACTTACAGGTTAAAGCCAATTGTTGATATTGTGACGGGTCCGAACTTCGTGCGTAACTTCAGTATCTTTCTTCTGACCCTCTTTTTGCTGAGCAAAGCCACAAGCTGAAATCTGACGGTTGCTTGACTATCTGATGTATGAGGGTAATCGAATCATCTCTTTACTTCTCTCACCATGAGGTATTTCTTGATATTCATTATTTTTTATTCCGTCGATAATTGGAGAAACCTTAAAATTGTAATTTCTTACACATTGCTGAACCCAAAATTCAATAGTTCGTTCATAATTGCTTCTGCCAACTCTTTTATGGAAAGAAATGTTTTTGCTAGTGGTTCTGTCAAGTACCACTGAAGTTACACTAGTGTATTACCAATCTGATCATGTACAAAAAAAGTGGCTCGTTCCAATTACATCAATAAAATCACCTGAACATTCTAACCTGTGTGCATTTTCTCACTTGGTAATTTTTGTTTCTTCTTATTTTTGCGCCTGTCAACGGTAGATATCGAAACGGATATGGCATAGGCCATATCCGTATACATTGATTATTCGTCGTCGGTTGATAAAGATTTCAGATATCGGTGATAGAAAAGAGGAAATCAAGTACTGTGATAGAAAAGAAAGAAGACAGTACAGAGATTAAAAATTTGAAATACACAATCTCCAAACATTGTGTTGCTTAAACTGCAAAGATACGTTTATCTAATATGTGCAAGTTCGTTCAAGGAGAGTTGGACGAGTCTTGCTCTAATTCTGAGCTCTGCTTCTTGATTTTCCTGCTTGCCTTGAGCTCACCCCAAAAGTAAGAGATGAAACCCCAGAGCGAGAGAAATAAAGCGATACCCTTTTCAGCTTTGAAACTCTCATGGTAGAATACGACAGATAGGATCTCTGTAAGGGGCAGTACAACAACTGCAATAACACCTGCAAGCAAAGATGTAGAGCAGAAGATAACTCCTACTGTTCCCACAAAGTACATCTGCCAAGTGATGGCACTCGCAACAAGCACTACGTAATAATTGACCTCCCCGAGCCCGTACTCTCTTCCTTCTCTCGGAATTACCTAGCAAGTAACAAATTCAAAAGCGAAATCAACATCCAACATCAGATTATCATATCACAATCAACACACTCATGCATGGATCATGTGCCATCCCAGTAAGCATACCCTACAAAGCTCCCAATGAAGTAGGTTTCCACAATTTCATTGTGAAGCTTCATAGTGGATGTCTAAATCACCTCAACTTACAAAAAGGAAAGGCACTACTAATTAAAATAGGCAAAAGTTGGAGCACAAGAGAATCTAATTAATGCATATCTTTCTAATGGGATTGGTTAAGGAAATCATACTTCGAATTGGACACAACAGTTCTACTGCTGTATAGTGACTTGCAATTCAGTGCCTTTCCATTTTTGGATAGTTAGGCAGACCTCACAACTCACACGGTCTGTCAAATGCAACAGACCCTGACTACAACTGGCTCATGAGGCAACTCCATGTAGTTAGTTAATGGTGGCCAGGCAGTACAGGGAGGCATGCCACACAGTATCTTCAATTTTAGGGATGGGTCACAGGCGACTTAGTATGAGAGGCTAGATTTCACCTCTTAAACTTTTTGAAAGCGAAAACCAAGAGCCACTAAATCTGATAACAAAATTTACAGTGATATAGTGATCAATTAAGAACTGAAGTGTGGCCGGAGAAGTGAACCGACACATGGGTAGAATTTGATACCTTGAAGTCATTGTTGGCAATCATCCCAACAGTGCAGAAAAGAGTAGCAAAAGCAGATATCACCATCTGCAATTCTATTACTAAACTGTAAGTTATGGTCTGTTTCGATTTCATGTACATTAACTCCACCATGGGTAACATTAAACCGTTGAATACAGACGCTGCAATTGTGATCAGGAAACCCAAGTAATAATCTTTGTTGGACTCGTTTACAGGTCTATCACCGTTCGCATGAAGACCAAGAAGAATAGCTCCAACAGTCAACAGCACAACTGAATTTACCGAGAACGAAGTGAACTTCTGCTTAACCATAACAAGAGCAAACCCAGCCGTAAAAGCCAAATGAGTAGACATTATAATGGTAGCCGTAGAGATAGGTAATAGCGAAACTCCATAAGTGTACAAGTAATCGTCTAAACCAGTAACGAGACCAATAACAGCACTCGCAATGAAGAGAGGTAGTGTGATTCTGAATAGCTTTTTCGGCTTCTCATCTTGATCACCCCCTTTTAAACCACGGCGTCTGAGGAAATATGAAAGCCATAGAGGGAGAATTAAAACCGGAAAGCCTGCAGTCTCTAGACAACTTGAAAGCCATATTCGCTTACCACCGTGAATGAAGTATAGACGGAGTAAAAGTGGACCTGCAATGCTGCTGACTGCTAACAGAAGGCCATTGAACAACAGTAGATATGTATTCATGTTCATCTTCTTGTGTTCAAGCAATTCCAATATTTCTTGTTTATATCGGATTTCTAATTAATGTTTGCATTAAATAGATGTTGAAAATGATTCTGCTGTCTCAACTACTAATAACAACACCAAATGGTGTGTCCTAACAGATATTGCAGATACAATGGGGCATCCTGTTTTGTTTTTGTCTACCACCATTGGATAATCATCATGTAGGATTTTGAACCCTCTGATTTTCCACCAAGAATGCCATTTTATGAACACAAACAAAAATTCTAAAAGCAAAGAAGATAATAAAGAGATTAGTAGGAAAACCATTATCCTTTTCGTATACACAATCAACAGTGTAATCCAATCATTCTCATCATAATGAATCTTTTATAAGCTTTAACCGTACTAATCCATTTTGCATTAGAGAACCCACTATCAAATTATCCCTTCAAAAAAAATGTTCCTACCCTACTAGTCTATTCGGCTAACTAGTCACGATAATGAATCAATCCAGTAGCTTACTCTAGATTCAAAAACCGGTGACTGTCAATTAAATATGAGAGTCACTCTACTGGTTTTTAATCGGGGATTTAAACTAATGATCTCAAAACAAGAGCCAAGTTATTTAGTCACCTCGTTATATGTTGGTACACGAAGTACATTGACTAAGTCAAAAAACGAGAAAAAACAATACTGCAGTGAATTTCAGTACATGAAACATGGTAAGGTGGGAGGAACAAGAGCCAAGTTATTTAGTCACCTCGTTATATGTTGGTACACGAAGCACATTGACTAAGTCAAAAAACGAGAAAAAACAATATTGCAGTGAATTTCAGTACATGAAACATGGTAAGGTGGGAGGAACTGCAGTTCCAATTGACCGTAACCTCGAAACTGTAAAAATATACCCCTTTCGTCTTAGGAAAAGTGATATTTTTATTTTTTTAGTTTAATCTATTTTTAAATAAAAATAAAAAAAATAAATGAAAGTACCGTTTTTTTTGGGATGGAGGTAGTACAAACAAATTAGTTCCATGAATACAAGTAACAGGTTGAGAAGAATTTTACACGTTACAACATGGGTACTATAGGTTATGGGGTTGGTTTTGCATTGATTCTGGAGGGATAATGTCAGGTGAATTTGGTTCTTTTATCAACAAATTCTACTAGCTAGTACTTTTAAAAGTTCTCCAAGGATATGATAATTGAGCACGAAAGTTTTTGATACCCAATACTACTATTATATAAAAGCAAAGCAACTAGCTTGTTCCCTTTTTTTGTAAGTTGTGTGCATTGTCATGTCTACATCCATTAAGTATGCATCACACGTCTCCTATGGTTTTTTGTTACACTTTCTGTTTGGAGTACATATGAAAGTGATCTCATACCTAGATTGTGATTTGATTTTTAACATGAGATGTATCGAAACTGATACACTACACCATGTACTCTTAATCATTTAGAACACCAAACATCAAACATCAAACATCAAAGTTATTGCATGTGATGCATTAACTTCGCAGTTTGATTTTTATTTTTATTAATTTTAGCCATTTTAGTATACTATGTAGTGGAAAAAAATTTACTCAAGTAAAAAAAGTTCTAACTATCTAAAGTAGTAATAAAATTGATTGTGTATATTGCATGTGATGCATTAATTCTACAGTTTGATTTTTTATTCCCATCCATTTTAACCATTTTAGTATACTATGTAGTGGATAAAATTTTGCTCTAACAAAAACAAGTTCTAACTATCTAAAGTAATAGTAAAAGTAATAGTAAAATTAGTTTATCTTAGTTTCATTAAGATATATAACTATCAATCTGCAATAATAGTCATTTTACTATATCTCATTAATGTTTCCTTAATAAGAAACGGTGAACTTAGTGATACGGAAATGGGTCTGTTAAGATATGGTTGGAATATTTACTAGTTAGGTGTTGTAGGATGATAATAACGGTAAGTTAATACAAAAACATTGAACTCTAATAAAGAACACACACGCCAATTTTTTCAGTCTGATCATTCACTTCCTCTGGTTTATAAAGCTAATTCATTTTTCTCCGCAATCTCATTCCATTTGATGATAATTAAATTTCACCATCTCGTTTGGATTATTTTTCTTCTAAATTTTGATTCATTATCTCAGATATGACAAAAGAAATAAGCATAAGCAGGTGTCATTGTACAATAAATTTGTTGGGCAGTGATACTATCAACTTGAATTTAAAACCTATCAAGGGTGGGATTAAAAAAAAGGATAATTGGAAAAATGTCCTAAAAATGCATGTTTTATTAGAAAAATATTCCATAATTTTTTTTTATAAAAAAATGTTATATCATCATATTTTTCATCGAAGTACCGTTAAATGGTCAAATTGTGCACACTTAACTTTACACATGTGTG
>JAJJMC010022402.1:648579-730380 GCA_023531435.1 Papaver californicum
CTTTCTAACCTAGCATTCGCAATATCTACACTTTCTACCCCAGCCAGTGGCAAACTTCCACGCATTTCGCATCCGTTATTTAAGGAAAACACAGCAGCATAATTTATCGAGTTAAAATTTAATTTATATAAATTTACTTGGGATTATATTTTTTTTTATTATTTTAATAATATTATTATTCTATCAAAAATTAATTTATCGAAATTCTACTTTATACAAAAAATAATCAAAACCTTTCACCGTATATATGCTAAGAATAGAGAAATAATATATAACATGTTTTCTTGTTTGCTCTTTATCTTTTTGATTGATAACCGACAAACTGTACCCGACATACCACGCTCCGGTGCCATAAGGTAAAAGGCCTATTGCAAATCGTGATCCGTTCTTCCATGTGACAACCCCGCCTGCAGGTGATTTGGAAGTTCCATGCGACCCATTTAGTTCAATAAACAATCGCCCTGTTACAAAATTAAGAACAACATATGCAAATTAATCATGTGATGCATAAGCAGATGCAGGAATCGAAGTAGAAATCGAGATACTATGACATACCAGTTAATACCCTGTACGTAGAGCATGCTATGGTGAAGTTGCTGCAAGTCCGTTCAAAGGAGAGGAGGATGAGTCTTGCTCTGACTGCGAGTTCTGATTCTTTGCTTTCCTGATGCTTTCTTTGAACTCAGCGCGCGTAGAAGTAAGAAATGAAACCCCAGAGCAAGAGGAACAGCCACGATGCATTTTTCAGCTTTGAAACTCTCGTGGATGAATATCACTACTAGAATCTCTGTAGCAGGTAATAAGACGACAGTGATAACACCAGCAAGCAAAGACGTAGAACAGAAGATAACTCCTACTGTGCCCATAAAGTACACCTGCCAAATGATCGATGGCACTGGCTACGAGCTTCTGCTTCTGCTTCTCGGGATTACCTTGATACAGACAGAGGTTACAAATTCAGTAGCAGTACGTATCTGTCATCCAAATATCAATTTATGCACCGGAAATCCTACTAATGCTGGGTAAAATCTGAATAAAAATGAAGAGACATAAAAACATATTACTTTGCCTAATTATTACTTTTAGTCTTTTACCCTAAGGTAAAAATTTAAGGTGGCCTCAGCATACGCTGATCGTTCATTGGCCTTGTTTCGGTGCACGCTGCAGCATATGAAACCATTGAAGTCTGGTTAGAGAATTCAGGAGATTTAATACCTTGAAGTCATTGTTGGCAAGCATCCCACTGGTGCAGAAAAGAGTAACAAAAATAGCCATCACAATCTGCAGTTCTATCACTAAACTGTAAGTTATTGTTTGTTTTGATTTCTTGTGCATTAACTCCACTAAGGGTAGCATTAAACCAGTGAGTGCAGAGGCTACAATCGTGATAAAAAAACCCAAATAGTAATCTTTGTTGGACTCATTTATGGGTCTATCGCCATTCGAGTGAAGTATTGCTCCAACAGTCAACAACATCATTGCATTCACCAAATACGAAGTAAACTTTTGCTTCACAACAAAAAAGGCTAATCGAGCAGTGAATTACAAATGCGTTGCCATATTCAGAGAAGATGTCGAAACAGGTAAAAGAAAAACCCCGTAAGTGTATACATAATCGGATAAGCCAGTCAAGTTACCTATAGAAGCGCTAGCTATGAATAGAGGTTTTGTGATGGTGAAGAATTTTTCTGGTTTATCGTCTTCTTCGCCATTTTTGAAACAGCTGCCTTTAAAGAGAAAATTAGAAAGCCATAAGGGAAGAATTAGGATTGGCCAGCCTGCGGTGACTAGCTAACTCGAAAACCATATTCGCTTGCCGCCATGAATGAAGTGGACCACTGGTGTTGCCAATTGCTAACAAGATGCATTTGAATATGTTGGGAAATAAAAATGTTTTGTTACTAAAATTAATAGTTTATTACTTAAATTAATTTTGTTACTATAATTAGCTTGATGGATGCTAGGATCACTAGTCCAAACTTGGGTGGAATTATAGCCATCCATTTTCACTTCTTAGTGAATGAGAAACCTTTGGTTATCCCACATTGGGCAAACCAAGGAGAAAGTTCATGCATATTACCACATATGTTCTATATAAGGAAAAGAACTAGTGGATTGGATATGGACTTGGGAAAATGGACTAGTGGGCAAATGCATACATGCACCGCAGGCCGCGGGCCATTGGTGTGACCATTGGCGTGAGCCTTGGTGCGAGCCTTGGTGTGACCATTAAAGAAAACGTTTCTTTAATTTTAAATAAATATTTTACCGTTTGAATTAAATGGAAAATAAAATCATAAATAATTTTTTAATTAAAACAATCTTAACGTTTTGTTTTAATGGGGATTTAATATTTGAAATTAAATTTTCACCGTTTTAAAACTCAAAGGTTTACTTCTCCTATAAAAGAACAACATTGCTAAGGTTTTCGTTTACCCCAGTCGCAGCCACTGTCCTGACGACTTTTCCCCTCTTCTTGCTTTGATTTGCGCACTAGAATTTACTTTCTTTTTCTTTCATCTTCTGTTAAGTTCACAACGGGCCAACGAGCTTTGCTAGCTGGGTTGGTATCAGGTGATTTTATCCTGAATTCAAGTTTGTCACTGAAAGGGTATAGCAGCATCTTCCTGAAGGTGTACCTGGCAAATATTGAGTTAAGGGCAGTCTGTTGAACATGCGACTTCACCTCTCTGTGTTTGAGTGTGTGTGCAGTTTAATTCTAACCCTCCCTTAATCATCTTCAAGTTCTCTGTGTTTGTTTTTCTCTGTTACAGGAAGTATATTATCCAACAGAATAACAGTAGGTATGTGTTCATGTTCATCGTGTTAACAGTGATGGTACGTAATAGTAGTGGACTACCTGTATACTCCAAGCCTATAGATGTTGCAGGTCTGTTACAGTCCTTTACTTAACCACGACACCGGCCGTGTACTTTATTAGTCGGTACTTTCAAAGGACGGACTAGTATAGCAAATGTCAGGACGGTTAGTTGAGCTTCTAGATCCAACTGCGCCTCATGTCTAATTGTTATGCAATTATTGGAAATGTACATTGGTGACATTGATTTGCCGAAACTTTACCAATCAGCAAAAACAAATGTCACATGCTACCATTTGGATGACACAGGCTTAAAGTGGGAATCGATCACTTTTACCCAAGTACACAAAGCAATCTCAATGACATCTATTGCCAATCAGAAACAAATTTTACTTCCAAAGCAAGAAGCAAAATCATATTCAAACTTCATTAGGGAGTTCTTGGTGAGTACTACTAGGTGGTTTTGTTAGGACCAATGCTATAAAAAAACAAAATAAAAACAAAAAACAAGAACACAAGATTTATTTGGTTCACTTAAATTGAGCTATGTTCAAGGTGCGACTGTGGTTTCCACTATGATCTCAAAAACAGAGTTCCAGAGGAATACAACGATGATAATAATAAAATATTAACCCTAGATAGGACAACTCTCTATAAATAGAGACTACTGAAAATTTGGGTCAAGTTTCATAAACAAACCTCTCAAAAAGTTTCATCTAATTTCCCAACGGGCCGTTAGTCAGATCGGGTCAAGTGTGAAACCGGGTCGTGCACTACCAGGCTCCACATAAACATAACAATCTCCCACTTGGGGACTGTTCACATCACAACGCGCCCTAACTCCACTTTGAACAAACTTCAAAACACACCGATCACCACAACAGCTCTCTCAACCAATCATCAAGCTCGAAGACCCACTGAAGCTGCACACAACTTCAGTTTCTCAAGGGTCACTGGTTTTGTCAACATGTCTGCTGGATTATTTGCTCCGTCAATCTTCTTAAGTGTCAACTGACCATCTTCTATCAAATATCAAATGAAATGATATTTAATATCCACGTGCTTGGTTCTGGAATAGTATGCCAGATTCTACGCTAAGAAAACAGTTTTCTGACTATCACTATGTAAAACTCCATTTCCTTTCTTCATACCCAATTCATCCAAGACTCGCTGTAACCATATCATCTCCTTGCTCGCCTCAGTAGCATCAACATATTCTGACTCTGTAGTAGATTAGGCTATTATCTTCTGCAAATTAGAACCCTAGCTCACAATACTACCACCCAAAGTATACATATACCCAGTAGTACTCTTTCTACTATCAATACCTCCATCCAAGTCAGCATCAATATAACCCTGCAACTTCATACTGGAACCTCTGAAGCAAAGTGATGTATCTATAGTACCCTTCAAATACCGAAGTAGCCACTTGACTTCCTCCCAATGTTGCTTTCCTGGATTACTCATGTACCTTCTCACAGCTCCCACTGCATGTGCAATATTTGGTCTGGTGCAAACCACGGAATACATAAGACTACCAACCGCCGAAGGAATCTTCTTCATATAAGCCTCATTTTCTTCTGTCTTAGGTGACATGTCTTTGGTTAGCTTAAAGTGGCTACCCAAAGGCATGCTCACTGGTTTGGCACTCTTCATGTTAAACCTCTTCAGAATCTTGTTCACATATCCTGACTGCGACAACTTCAAGGTAGCATGATTGCTATCTCTTGTGATCCTCATACCAAGAATTTGCTTTGCAGCTCCCAAATCTTTTATTACAAACTGCTTTGACAGTTTCTTCTTTAGATTATTTATTTTCTCACTGCTAGGCCCTGCAATAAGCATATCATCCACATATAGCAGCAAAATCATAAAAGTGTTTTCAGACCTCTTTATGTAGCAACAATGATTTTATTTCAACTTAGTGAAGCCGGTGGTACCCATAAAACTGTCAAACTTCATATACCACTGCATTGGAACTTGTTTCAAACGATACAAGCTTTTATTCAATTTGCAAACCAGATTCTCCTTTCCTGTATTGCGAAGCCCTGTGGTTGCACCATATAAATGTCTTCCTTCAAATCACCTTGAAGGAATGCAGTCTTCACATGTAACTACTCAAGATATAAGTTTTGTGCAACCATAATTCCCAAACCAATCTGATTGTATTTAGCTTCACAACTCAGCTACACCATTCTGTTGTGGTGTCCCTGGGATGGTTTTCTCCATTCAGATTCCATTTGTAGCACAATACTCTCTGAATCCACCATAAATATACTCACCTCCATTATCTGATCTTAGGCACTTCAGTTTCAAACCTGTCTCATTTTCTACCAAAACCTTCCATTTCTTAAATATATCAAATACATCACTTTTATTTTTCAGAAAATGAATCAATACCTTTCTGGTCGAGTCATCAATAAAGGTGATGTAGTATAATGAGCCACCAAGTGATGGAACTGGAGATGGTCCCCAAAAATCAGTATGCACCAACTCTAACTTTTTTGGTTTTGGAGCTCTACCGCGTTTGACGAAGCTGAATTTCTTCTTCTTTCCAAGGATGCAATTCTCACACATACCAACATCAAATGGTCTTCAATTCTGGTAGTTTCCCTTTTGACTGAATTACCTTCATGCACTTCTCACTCATATGCCCAATCATTTGGTGCCATAGAGTATCACTAAATTTAACAACTGCAACTGTATCTACTGTTGCCATGCCAACAATAGACAAGTCTCTCGGACTTGAATACACATAAAGAGTACCCGTCTTGTAACCACGAGACACTACCATAGATCCCTTAGTCACCTTCCATCTACCACTACCAAAATAAACACCATGCCCTTCGTCATCAAGATGCCCAATAGAAATTAGATTCCTCTTTAACTATGGAACATGTCTAACCTTGTGAATTCTCCAGACTGATCCATTTTCCTGCATAAGCTTGATCTATCCGACGCCTACTATGTGAAGTGGTCTATTATCAGCTAAAATAGACAGTTTCGAAGTTACCTACAGTATAGTTAACAAAAAGTTCTCGGCTTGAAGTGGTATGCCAAGAAGCTCCTGAGTCGAGAAACCAATAATCCATGGGAATTTCAACATAAAGCAGTAAGGCATCTTGCACATTTTCTTTAACAACATTCACATTTTCATTCTCGTTCTTCTTAGGTTCTTTGCACCACTTTTGTATGTGGCCCATCTGGTCGCAGTTCCAGCATCCACCCGGACCCTATGTACCTCTAGATTGGCCCCTGCTTCGCCCTCTTCTTGATTTAGATCTTCCTATGTTCAAATTTTTCTGAGATGATATGCCTCTTGATACGACGTTATAGCCAACATCATTATTCGAATATTCACCTGAATCCTTCATACGAACTTCTTCACCCAGAATCAGATCGCGTATGTCATTATACTTTAGCTTCTCTTTGCCGGCAAAATTACTTACGACAGTTCTCATAACTTGCCAACTGTTGGGTAGAGAGGCCAAAAGAATTAGGGCACGAATTTTATCATCAAATTCGATCTCGACAGATGATAGAGCATTCACTATTTCACTGAACTCATTCAAGTGCTTTGTAACTGAAGCGCCCTCTGGCATGTACAATCTGAACAACTTCTTCATCAGATGTACCTTGTTGTTCGCCGACGTCTTTTCATACATACTCGTCAAGGCCGCCATCAGACCAGCAGTGGTCTTTTCTTTCACAACACTGTGTGCAACTGACTTGGCTAGGGTTAATCGAACAACCCCTAGAACCTGTCGATCCAGGAGTTTCTAATCTTCCTCGGACATCCCATCTGGCTTCGTTGAATCCAATAGAGGTTGCTGCAAATTAGATGATAATAATAAAAGACAAACCCTAGATAGGGCAACTCTCTATATATAGAGACTACTGACAATCTGAATCAAGTTTCATAAGCAAACCTCTCAAAAAGTTTCATCTAATTTCCCTACAGACCGCCAGTAAGTTCGGATCAAGTGCGAAACCTGATCGTGCATTACCAGGCTCCACACAAACATAACAGTTCTTTGTTCTGATTCTGCTTATTCATTTTTATTTGCTTATGGACAGAGCTAATGACATTCCTTTTTCTGCATTGAATTTTTCATGGAAGAAAAATATTGCAAATATTTGTTGAATTGGAATGAAAATTAAGGGTAAGAAGAACTTTCGTTGAATAGGGATGTTGAACAATAGATTACACCCTGAATTTCCTACTAAAGCACATGGACTACTAGCACTATGTAATCTCTGCTTATGGCCTACAAATGCATCAAAAAGTTATTAGCAATGAAACATAAATGTCAACAGCAAGTGAAGTCAAACTAAGTCATCCCATGGTCAATTTCACCTGAAAGTCCTTGTTGATTAACATGGAAATGGTGCAAACAAGTGTTGCAAACATTGAGACTAAAAACTGCATTTGCATCGTCAAATCATAAGATAACTTTGCAAGTCCACTCTCGTATGAGGTGACGGTTTTAGTTCTAGTAGCCGGTCTGTAAAGAAGCACTGTAATTTTAATTGGTAGTTTCAATTAATTGCTTAAAATAAATAAATATATGCAAGTGAATTATGCAAAGTATTACTGTGACAAGACGTGAGATGCTAGTTGCTTTCTCTAATTGGTTTGGCATTCATCGTGACAAGACGTGAGACACACTTCCGTAAAGGTTTAGTGATAAATCAAGACTAAGTTTGCATGTGATCAGAAAAAATACTTCATATTTGTCACGCTTTTTCTTTAAATTTTTATCCCAGTTGGATTAAATTGGATGGAAATTGATTAATTTTTATTCAAAACTGATATGATAATCAAATATTGTTAGTCTCCAATTATTGTTAAACTCCATCAAATCGATTTATCTAAGCAGATCGATTTCGTCTTCAACTTCTTCATTTTTAAAACAAAAATAAAAAAGCGTGGTGTAAAACAGAATAATAACCGTGGTGTAAAACAAGATCGTTTAGGAACGAACGATAAATGTCACTAAATAGAAGGATTTTAGTGAAAATTAGTTCGGATCGTTGGAATTTTGAGTCGCCCTCCACAGTGCAAGTGGTCATCTAGTTAATGGTATATTTGATTGTCAAATCTGCTAAAATCTTATTAAATGCTAACGTGCAATGCAACTTCGGTAGCATCATCGACATTCAAACATTAAATTATGCACCGGAAACCTACTAAAAGTATAAGCCAGACCATACTAAAAGTTCAATTTGCATAATGTTTGCCCATACCAGAAGGAACTAAAGCATTACTGATTACTTGGAACAAGATGGATACTGTCAAGAGAAAGTACCTTATGTTCTTCAATTGCATCTTATTAGCAATTGGTGCCACCGGAGGTCCGCTTCTTCTCCGTCTCTACTTCGTCCGTGGCGGTAAGCTAATATGGTTTGCAAGTACGCTAGGAAGTGCAGGTTGGCCAATTTTAATCCTTCCTCTCTCGGTTTCGTACATCTTCAATCGCGGCGGCAGTGTTGAAAATGGCAGAGAGAAATTTTTCACCATTACACCACCTCTGATAATAGCTAGTGCATTTATCGGTCTCCTCTTGGGGTTAAACGATTACTTATACACTCATGGGGTTTCCCTTCTTCCCGTCTCGACATCTACACTGATAATGTCCACTCATTTGGCTTTTACGGCTGGTTTCGCATTTGTTCTTGTTAAGCAGAAATTCACTCCGTATTCTATAAATGTAGTTGTGTTATTAATAGTTGGAGCTGTACTTCTGGGTCTTCATGCGAATGGCGATAAACCCGTAAATCAGTTGAACAAAGATTACTACTTGGGTTTTTTTCTCACGGTTGGAGCTTCTGTGATCAGCGGATTGTTGTTTCCATTGGCGGAGTTGGTGTACATTAAATCTAAGCAAGCCTTAACTTACAGCTTAGTGATAGAAATGCAGATTGTGACGGCTCTGGTTGCTTCTCTTTTCTGCATTGTTGGGATGTTTGTCAACAATGACTTCAAGGTATCAAATTCTTTACAATTTTCTTACATTACGTTGTTCAATTCACCGGAATCTTAAACTCTTACCGGTAAAATTAAAGCGCAACCGATATATTAAGTCAGTTGCAAAACATGATCTGTGCCGTGCATTATGTTAATACAAGACATTTGGATGTTGATATTTCAATTGAATCAGGCAATTCCAAGAGAAGGTAAGGAGTATCAGCTCGGGGAGGTCAAGTATTACGTAGTGCTAGTAGCTATTGCCATTATGTCGCAGATTTACTTCGTCGGAACAGCAGGTGTCATCTTCTGTTCGACTTCTTTGCTTGCTGGTATTATCGCTGCCGTTATACTACCCGTCACAGAGCTCCTATCCGTCGTATTCTACCATGAGAGTTTCAAGTCTGAAAAGGGCATTGCTCTGTTCCTCTCATTCTGGGGTTTCATCTCTTACTTGTACGGTGAGTACAATGAATACAGGAAAGCGACGAAGAAGCAGAGTTCGGAATTAGAGCGAGACGAAAACCTCCCTCCTCAAACCAACTTGCAGTAATTTAATGTAGGGATATTTGTTTTTGTCGATTCAATATTAAAAATTACAGAGAAACCTTGTTATTACAGGAATTACATATACTAAGTTTCTTCCAGGAACAAAAAATTTTAAACTTCCTCAGGGAATTCTTGGTGAGTAGTAATAGGTACTGCTGCCTTGTGCTGATTCGTCTTCTTTTTCGTTTGCTTATATTCGCCGTAGAAATAAGAAGTAAAACCCCATATAGATAGAGCTAATGACATTCCTTTTTCTACACTGAATTTCTCGTTGAAGAAAAATATTGCAAAGATTTGTGTAATTGGAGGGAGCAGTGTTGTAAGAACTCCGCTGAATAAGATGTTGCACAATAGATTACACCTAAATTTCCGACTACGGCTAATTGCATCAGTACGGCTGTAAATATTAATACCATGTAATACTTTGTTTCTCCAAGTCCATACTCTTTTGCTTCTCTGCTTATGGCCTACAAAATGCACAGAAAAATCAAAAAACAAATTAAGCCGGACATTTTCAATGAGTCGATTCTAGTTAAGATTATAAATAAGAAAATGATGAGACGATTTTCACCTGAAAGTCCTTGTTTTTAACTGATTATCTATTTTCTGTAGAAATCTGACTCGTTCAGATTAACATAAGAGTCACAGCTAACACTTGGAGCCGAGTTAAACAGTACAAACCTTCCGAGTCTTTTAAATCAGAGCAAAATCAGATTTTATATGGCTTGTGCTGAGCCAGAAAAATTCACCTTATGGTGGTGCAGCGCTAACAGACTTGCCCAATATATATATTAACCATGCACCCACGCGAGCCATCAGCAATCCACGCGATGCATATACCACGTGCACTTTCGAGCAAATGGACTGGATATGTATATATCTTTTCCCAATATGACGCATGTATCCTTAGAGATGAAATGAAGCCCAACACTGTGAGAAACTTGATAATAGTATTTGATCAAATAGGCTAACGTCCTAATGAACGAGCCTTACAGGTTATTTATATTTTCCTAACTTAATTTACTCATTCTGAATTTGATTGGCTAAAAACTATTAAATAGTAAGGTTATAAATTTTTTAAAAATCCAATTAGAAAATATGACCAACGAATTAGTGTACTGTACCAGTAGAAAATGAACACCAAATGAAAAAGGAAGTAGCCTCAGGTTCAAATGACATCAAATTTTGCCACTGAAATAACTGTGTTTCTTTGAAAAAGAACTTCAAATATATAAGTTGTCTCACAAAAGGCTTAGGAAGTTCTACAAGATATCACCAGAAGAGTTCTAGTTGATCTTGTGAGGTAGGATAATTAGGTTATGAACATGTAAACCCTAATTGTTGTGGAGCATTTTCTAAAAGAGAATTGATGTTCTGCTAGGAGATTTACAAAAAAACTTCTAAAGAGAATCGTTGTTCTACTAAGAGTTTACAGGTGCTTGAATACAACTGAAGCTGAAAAACTTTCAGGTTATACTTTGTCTTTATTACATCTAGCAGCCGGAGTCTAAAAGTAGGCTCTACACCATTTTGCATATTAGCAACGGTTTCTTAGTCGTTGCGAATTCGTAACTAAATTCACAACTGCTCAAAAATTAGCAACTGCTCTACAGTTGCAAAATTTGGGACTGAAGTGTCGGTTGCGAATTTTTGAGCCGTGTTGCAATTCGCAGCGGCTGATCATACCATATGTGCTGCCCATCCGTGTGTAACGTAACACCTGAATTGCAGGTGTGCGAACCAACCATGTGCAAGGTAAAACCTTAAAACCCTAGATTTTATCATTCTGTCCCATTCTCTCTTTTTATTCCAGAAACACCTCCCCCCTCCTCCCCCCTACTCATACTTAGGGCTGCACAAACCCGACCCAACCCGACAACCTGACTCGTATCCGGCCCGCCCACCCGCCAGCAAAAAGAGTACGGGATTATTTGAAATATCTTAACTGAAGTTAAATAGATTTTAGTCTCATTTTCCCCTTTTATTTTTCTATGTTCTTTTCCAAATCGAGATCATCAACCCAGTTGTTTAGAAATCAAAAGTTATCAAACCTTAACCTCCATCTCATAAGTCAATACATATCTTTCAGAAATCAAACTCAATTTTTCAATATCCCAAATTTCGTATGGAACCCTAGAAATTTGATTTTCTCCTACGTAATCCCTATCAAGCTAATCTCTTTATCCTCTACACAAAAGATTACAGTCTAATCCTAGAAGGTCAGTTTATAAAAACCCTAGTTTCTTTGTTTATGATGTTGTGAGTCTGATTTCCTTGTATAGTGATTTATTTATTTTAAAATTTTCGTCATTTAATTTCACGAAGTTTAAATCATGGGTTGGTTGGTTAATTTTGATTTTATGATATGAGTTTTGAGTTATGTTAATGTATTTCTTTACATCTGGCTGTAGTGATTTTCTAGGATTCATATTTGTTTGGGTTTCTTTTTGGTTTGTCTTAGTAGTAATCAATTAGATATGAGATTTGTGGGATTTATAATGAGTTTGGTTGTGTTTTTTTTCCTTCAGATACTGGGAAGATTAGCCCAAAACAGAAAAGCAGGAAGAAGCACATGTACAACTACAATAGAGATTCCAAAGGTATTATTTCAACAGCTACAAGTTATCTGCGAACTATGCGGCTTAGCAAAGTTACTTTGGAGAAGAGAAGTTGTTAATCTGCTTGCGTTAACTTTTAAATATCAAATGGCCAGTTTGGCTGATGGTTAATTTTTGTATATTTGCTTTTGAATGCAGTATGGAGGCAACTCTTGACCTTGGAAGATTACCATCTTATTCTTAGAAAAAAATCAGTAACAACTACACGTCTACACATGAGAGCAATTATTGCTAAGCTGCTGAATGAGGTAATGCTGAAATTCAATCCAATTTATAACATAACTTCTATGTAGCCATACTATACTGAAACCTAAGCAAGTGGGACTCAAATCCTTTCCTAAAAAGCTTTCCTCTGCCGGTTTTGTGTTTATACAGGAAGACTTCAAATCTAACTTCTCATCACGTACATTTCTTCAAGTTCATCTGCTGCCTCGTCTATGGACAACATATTTCAAATGAGCAGCAACGCCAACAATGAAACTCATCTTCCACCTAGTTTTCGTTTTCACCCAGCTGATGAAGAACTCATCACGTATTACCTTATTAAGAAAGTTTTGGATAGTAATTTTACTGTAAAAGCTATTGATGAGGTAGACGGAGTACCTCAACAAGTGTGTACCTTGGGATCTTCCTGGTAACAACCCACAACTCATCATCTAACCTTATGTTCATTTTCAAGTTATTAAGCTCTTACATTTAGTTATTAGTTTGTGAAATCTTTGTTGGTGCCGTTTGTTATTACAGGGAAGGCAAAGATGGGAGAAAAAAAAAATGACGGGTGACCCGTGGTCACCCACACCCAACCTACGACGGGTTGGGTGTAGGTGAAAAATCTAATCACCTGCCAACTGTCGGGTCGGGTGCGGGTGGGACCAAACCCGACCCGACCCACCAGATGTGCAGCCCTACTCATACTCTTGCGGTTTCTTACTTTCTTCTTCATCATCATCATTATCATCATTGCTGGTTAACTGTTCTGACTTCGATTCTTCCGCACCCAAAACAACTTCTCTCTTCTTTCTTTACCAGTTTAACATCTCTTTCAATTTCTTCTATTAAATCTTCCATATGAATGTTCACAATCAAGAGTTGAGGTTTGCGAATTCTCTATTTTGGTTGAGTTTCAGAAGAAGAAAAAAGATAACAGTGTTTCATTTGTAGGGTTAAGAAATAGGTTTTCTTTGTATTTGGTATTTCGAATTCCAGTGGTGAAATTGGTTGAAGAAGATCAGATTATTGTTTATGTTCTATAGATATTCATCAAGGTAAAGAGAAAACCCTGAATTTATTTTTCATTTTCATTTTTTCACTTGTTTGATTTCAGCTCTGTAGATCAATGACCAAATCGTGCAAATTTCTTTAATTTTATACGGTCATCATGATTTTTCTATAGGTTATATTCATATAAGGATTTAAATCTTGAGATCTGTGTTGTTTCTATAAATATCAAAACTCTGTTATGCCATAGATGATTAGTTTTAGGGTTCTGTTAATTTGTTGTTTTATTTGGTGTTTACAAGTAAATATGAAGGTTATGAATCTGATTCTGAATATGTGTTTTTTGTTTAATATGTTGTGATGGATAGTTGTGAATTGTTGAACGATGGGATTTTATATTTACCGCAAGAGCAGGATGTGATGAGACAATATGTAAGTATAGTTCGTTCCACATGGATTTCAGAAGTGTAATTTTTAGCTTTTAATTAACTAATGTGTTAATAATAAAAATATTGATTTTTGATGAATAAATTAAATAAATAAAAAGATAAAATAACTATATAAATTAATTAACCAAGAAGAGAAAAAGCTAGGGTTTGGGATTCTACTATTCATGTTTATAAAATTAACAATTTAATTTTTTATATCTACTCTCAAATTATTCAAAATAATTTTAAAACCAATTTCATGTTTTGAAAAATATAACATTTAAAATTTATTATATGACTTTCTCATCTCATAAAGATATAACCTCCTTCGCATATAAGAGATCAACAGTTAAAAAACCGTTTAGAACAATTAAAATAAAATATTTTTAGAAGAGAAATTATTAATCATAAATAACATAAATAATAAAGTAAATATCGTCTAAAAAATATAATTATTAATTATACATTCCTCCTACACCCGATATTTAAAAACAACTAATTTTGCTTGTTAGACTGCCCAGGCACAAGACATGTACCCCACGCCTAAACAAACAGTGCTCTAGAGACATGTACCACAACGAAACGTAATATACGTACTTATAACAAAGGAAAATAAAATATCAAAAGAAAGCATCATGAAACCTAAATAATGAATTGAAATCCAAAATCCTACATTTTACAAGGAAATAATAGGAAGAATTTATAAAAAGGATTGAATAAAAAAACATAGTACCGTAAGAATTATGTCGTCAAACATTGTCTCCCATGAACTGCAGCTACTGTAGGAGTCTTCAATAGGCTGAGTGCATAAGATGGTTAATGTGTTCTCAACTTTGACTCATTAAGACCCTTGTGGCGGCGGCGGGCATATATGAGATGATCAGTACAAAAACGGATGCACATACCACTACCGGGAGAATGACCACCCATTTAAACATGAAACCATAATGGGGTTGATTCCATTTAAATGGGATATTCATGCCAAACGTCCCCTTCACCGATTAATACAACGAGAGGCAAAAATTACCAGAACTTCGAATGTCCTCCATCTGAAGAAAATGATTACCGCGACTGCCTAGCTGAATCTTAATGTAATCCTCAGTGTCATCAATATCTTCACGTAGTGTGGCCAATTTGTTCAAGGTGTGGTCAACTTGCACAAAGTATGACTCAAATAACATTTCAAGCTCTTTAACATCATTCTCATCTCCTTCTGCAATTTCCCTACTTGCTTTAGATACCTTGAAAGCTGAAGCAGGAAATCCATTGGGTGCTCCAGATACACTACTAATGGGTGATGATGATGAAGCCATTTTCCTCGATAAGTAAAGTTCGGCCATGTCACCATCATCGTCCAAAAGTTTTTTAAGCTCATCTATAACCCTTTGCACGCGTGCAATCAATCTCGTCATTTCACATTTCAGTTTATGAACACAATCCAAACTACGAGTATAGGCTTGGATCTCAGCTCATCTAATGTTGGATATGCTGCAGTCTCTAATTCTGTCGTACGGGCATCAAGAAAACTACAAATAGCTTTCAGTGCTATTTCTAATGCCCGGAACTCAAAAGGAGACTCATCATCTTCTTTGCCCAGACGCCTTTTAAGTTCATCAACCATGGGAATAACAAAATTATCATCATTATCCGTTAGACTTCCCCGAAGCAATACCTCTTATGCAGTGATTATCGCTTTAATATGCTCTAAATTAAAAAGAATGGCTTTTTCCCTCGCTAAAATTGTAGAAGTTAAAGGATCAAGCATATGCAAATCTCTTGCATGAATCTCAACTCTTTGCATAATAGAGTGGCTATCAACATCTAAAACAGTAGCTTCACCGCTAGAATCTAATAGTATCCATCTTCTTGATGATGCTGCTGCTGCTATTTTTTTCATTAGTGTGTCATTTGGAATCACTATATGCCCTTCTCGACTCATCTTTAGGATAATTATTTTATTTATTTTTTTATTTTTATTTTGAAAATCAGTGGAAAGAAAAGCAAAATACAAGGGTCTAAGGAGGATCAAAACATAACATCAAAGAGTAGAACCCAAACCTAGAATCAATTGAAAAAAGAAGAAGTGGTGTACCTGAGAGGATGAATAATTGAAAATTTCTTTCATCAAGAATCGGAATTAGAGTAGAGATCAGGTAGAGGCTGAGAAGAGATGAAGAGAGAATTAGAGTGAGTTGATGTGTCTATTTATAAAGCTTAAATTTTTTCTTTCAACTAAATTCCTATTTCTTCTCTAACTTCACGGCTTAAAAACTCTAGTAATTCCCGTGTCCTTCTTGGCTTCTAAAACACTAGGGCATGTTACGACACGGGCCAAAATTATTGACATGCAGTCCTTTAAGGGCCTGCCTTTTCCAGAATACTTGCATTAGCTGATCCTGGAGTCAAAAGGGTAGATATAGAATTTATGCAGAACTAAACTGCCCCGATGTCCTATTTAACTAAAATCTATATGTTCAGGCAGAGAAGGGAAACAACTCTCCGGCCAAAACTGTTATTATTGGAGTTGTTCTTTCAGGTAATCCGCGGATCAAATTTGCAGCCACACTTTTTCTTGCACTTATTAGGCGCTACACCAAACTCTCCTTGCCGTGAAACTTCAGACTACTCCTTGGCAAGAAAATATATTACATGCACTGAAAAAAGTACCTTATTCTGGAATGGAATCAGAATCAAACATCTTTAAAAGAAAAAAAACCTAGTTCATGTTCATAAGATGGAAGCAGTAGTACTATAACAAAGGTTTTCTCAACTATGATCACCCAACAAGACCCTTGCGGCGGGCATACGACATGATCAATCCAAAAACGGCTGCAGATACAACTACCGGGACAATGACCACCCATTTAAACATGTAGCCATATGGGGCATGACTCCATGTAAATGGGATATTCATGCCAAATACCCCGGTCACCTGGGTAAGTATCATTTGGCAAAAATTACCGGCATTTAGCAAGTGCTCCAAATGAATAGACTGATTTCTGTGATTTTTAAGCTTGTACTCCACGGTGACATCAAGATCTTCCCGTAGTGTGGTCAATTTGTTCAAGGTGCGGTCAACTTCCATGAAGTATGCCTCGAGCAACATGTTAAGCTCTTTAACATCTTTCTCATCTCCACAAAATGTTGCTGCTCTTCCACCGATGGATGGTGCCGAAGCCGCCATTTTCCTCGATAAGTACAGTTCGGCCATTTTGTGCCTGTCGTCCAAAAGTTGTTTAAGCACATCTCTAACCTTTTGCACGCATGCAGTCAATCTCGTCATTTCAATCTTCAGTTTACAAACACCATCTAAGCTGCCACTACTAATCCTGGATGTCAGCTCATCTAATGCTGGATAAGAAGCAGTCTCCAATTCTGTTGTACGTTTATCAAGAAAAATACAAATAGCTTCCAGTGCTACTTCTAAGGCCCGGAACTCAAAGGTAGACGACTCGCCTTCTTTGCCTGCAGGAGGCAACCGCTTTTTAAGTTCCTCAACAATGGGGATAACATTATCATTCATTGAATCCCGAAAAAATACCTCTTCTACAGTGATTATAGCTTTAATATGCTCAAAATTAAGAAGAATGGCTCTTTCTCTCCCTAAAATGGCACAAGGATAAGATAATAAAGGATCAAGAATCCGCAAATCTCTTGCATGAATCTGAACTTTTTGATGCAAGAGATTTGCGGATTTATCAACATCTAAAACAGTAGCTCCACCGGTACAATCTAAGTGAATCCAACTTGTTGATGCTGCTGAAATCATCAGTCCATCCATTGGAACTACTACTACATGCTCTTCTCGACACATCCCTTCCAAATATGCCCAGAGGGGATGAAGAATTGAAAAACTTAATGAATGTCTGATCAAGAGATTAGGGAGCAGTGAGCTAACCATTCCCAAATATGCCCTAACAAAAAGGACGTCTACCATTCCCAAATATATAAACCTTAAGAAATCTTTGTCTATGCAGCATTAGGACATGCAGATAGAGTTTTTGAGGAGGCAGTAAGGGAAAAAGAAAGAGAAGCCATGGCTTTGCTGTTGTTTGAATACTGAACAAGTTTATGATCCATGAAGCTTTATTAAATAGATAAAAATGAATTTTGCACCAGAACGGAGGGGGACATAAGGCCTAACCTCCAGAGAAAGAAGAGGGAAATAAAAAACAAAAGAAAGCAAAAGAAAATTTAGCGAAACGAAAAGAGGGAAGAACATCTCTGTCAAACCCCCATTGAAATATGAATCATCGGTAGCAGTAGCTCCAAATTTAGCTAGAATATGTGCACAAGCATTACCTTCTTCAATAGAATTCGTCGTTTAATCTCCATACAATCAATCAGACAAGAAACAAAAAAAGTATTGTAATTTCTTGATAAACGAAATAAAATCCACTCCTGACCTGATTACCCCAAATTGTATTAGGATGTTTTGATTATCAGAAATAAGAGTATTTCTTTGTCATTCTTTCTTGAATTATCAGAATCATTTTCTTTTTCTATTGTTTTCTTCTCCATTACTTGTTTGCTTAGTTTCCACGAAAGTTCCTTTAGAACAAGCAAACCTAAAATAACAATTCTACTATTCATTTAATAGTTTTAACTTTTAACTAGGTACCATTTATTTGGTGGGTGTTAATTATATATATTGAAAATCTTACTACTGCCTTTACAAATCTTACGACCTTAATTTGGGACTTGATGCAACAGCCTACCATCTCTTTGTTATAGATTTTAAGCAAATCATGAACTGTTTGCCAATAGCATTGTACTTTAGAGCAACTATGTAATCTTTTTTTTTTGTCTGTATACAACTACTGCTCTTCTTATATCTTATCTTTTGCGTTTGGTCGTAAATTTTGGTACGACCCCGTCAGCTATCGGTTTTGGTCAAACCGTCAGTTAAAACTACGTTGATCATCATCGGGTAGAGCTCTCATATTTTGATACAAGGAGTTGGAATTGAGATTTATGTTTAACTCTTCCACATATCCCTTGTGGGAAAGAGAGGCTCTATTTATATATGAATACAGATATGTGAGGAGTGATTACAAGATATCCAAAATACAATAAAACATGTAACAAACCTCCATATCTTATTGTGGAGATATTGTGTGGTCTTGTTGTTGTTACTCTGTTGACACTCCCCCTCAAGTTGAACATGAGTTGTCGAACATTCAACTTGTCACGTAGTATGTGGAATCTTGGAGAAGATAACCCTTTTGTTAGTATATATGTCAGTTGATCTTTAGAAGAGATAAACTGTACCTGAAGTTGTTTGCTTGCAATTTTTTCTCTGACAAGGTGATAGTCAATTTCGATATGCTTTTTCCGAGCATGAAAGATTGGATTTGCTATAAGATATGTAGCTCCTAAATTATCACACCATAGTTTAGGTGTTGGAGTTGGTATACCAAGCTCTTTCATTAATGATTGTATCCAAATTATTTCAAAAATAGCTACGGCCACTCCCATGTATTCAGCTTCTGTGCTGGATCTGGATATTGTTTTGTGTTTTCTGGGACTCTGAGAGATCAAATTACCTCCATAGAAGATACAATAACCACTCGTGGATCTTCAATCATCCACATTACCTACCAGTCAGCATCAGAGTAGGCATGAAGTGAATTGTTACTGTTGGGACGCAGAAACAACCCATAATCCACCGTATGATTTAAGTACCTGAGAATCCTCTTAACCATGTCTCAATGTTCTATAAAGGGATCATGCATAAACTGACATGATTTGTTTACTGCTACAGAAATATCCGGCCGTGTGAGATGCAAATATTGTAAAGCCCCCACCACACTTCTATAAAGAGTCAGATTGTCAAACTTTTCTGACCCATGCTTTTGTAATCTGACTTGTGCCGAGAGAGGCGTATTGACAGGCTTAGCACCATCCATGCAGGAACGCCGAAGTAGATCAAAGACATACTTGCGCTGACTAAGAATTAGTTGTTGACCCTGAGAATCACTTTCAATACCCGAAAAGAATGTTAGGTCACCCATATCTTTAATAAAAAACACATTGCGCAAGTCTTTAATGACTTTGTTAATCATAGTTGAATTAGAGCTGGTGACAATGATATCATCTACATATACTAGGATATATGTTATGTACCTGTACATGTACCTGCACGTGTACCTGTACATGTATGACCGGTCCGGGTCCGGTTCTGGTTTTTACCTATTACAATTATCAGTTAATCAAAATTTCAGTTAACAATAAATTCTGTAATTCTATAGTTTCGTTGTATATTTTAATCCATACAAGCATTCATTCAATCATATAAATGAATGGAAGAAACATTAATCTTCTTCCTCGACTAAAACTTTGTCAAAATCATTTCAAACTCTAATTAAAACTCACAACACATTCTATTTGTTTCTTGTTAGCCTTAAACACATAATCCCAATCTTAATTCTTCTAAACAATCTGCAGCACCTCTGGTAGCAGCACAACTCTTCAACTAACCTTCACAGCCACGTCTTGACCCAAAATCCATCCATAACACTCTTACTACCAGGTCTATCTCCTTAATTTTCTACATACCACCACCTTTTCATCCACCGTCAGACCATCATCCCCAGTGTTATGACACCAAGATCCATAAACAACCAAGATCTGAACAGAAAAACATATCAAAACAAATAAAATAAGAACATAACAACAACCAAATCAAAACAATCTATTGGGATAAAATCAAATCAAACACTAAGAAAAGAGAAGAGAAGAGTTTGAGATTATTACCAGCATACTACATAGTAACAGTCAGTGGATAAATAATAATCATTGTTTTCTAACTCTTTCTCTCTTAGAGATTACCAGTGGTAGACTTTGCACAAATAAATAAATAAAAAACCAAACTAATTCAAAACCCTAACTCGAAACCAAAAATCAAATTCAGAAATCTAAGATTAAGAAACTGAAACCCTTAATTCATAAATCTGAAATCAATTAGTCAAACCCCCAATCTGGATGAAATCAAAGATCAAGATATCGAAACCCTAGTCAAAACTCTATTTCGCCAATTAAAGATCAAGAAAAGAAAACCCTTTATCTAGAAATCAAAACCCCTGATCAAAAATCCTAATTCAACAACTCAACATCAAGAAATGGAAACCCTTTGCCAAAAAATTAAACCCCTAAATATCTAAATGAAGAACCATAGATTTAAAAATGAAAGATGAAGAAAAACATACCACAGTATGATTGAATTCCTTAAGTTTCTGCAATTTCTTCAACTCAACTTGAAGTTGCATATGTTATTTCCCTTTAACCTCCAACTCTTCTTCTCTCAGTTTCAACATCTCATCACGATCTTTCAAGATCTCTTCAGTTTTTTCCTTTTCAAGTTTTTGAAATAACTGAAGAAGAAAAAGTGAAGAAGAAGGTGGTGGTGGCTGTGATAGAGTGGAGGTGGTGTCGCTAACTCGTCGTGATAGAGTGGTGGTGGAGATTTGGTTCTGGTGGTGTCACTGAAAAACAGAAGAAGAAGAAGGAAAGAACGAGAGTCATTGAGTGAAAGTTAGATGGGAGATCGGGAGAGTAAATAGGTTTACAAACCAAGCATCAACGGCTAGGATACATTTATATCATTGGATAAAATTAAACAGGTATTTCGGTTCGGTCCAGGTACGGGAATATACCAGAACTGAGTACTTGTACCCCTATACACCGGTTCCTAATTTCAGTCCCAGTACTTGTACCTCCTAAGTCGGTTCCGGTCCGGGTTTGTCGGTTCTGATCTGGTTCTCCTTTCCGGTCCGTTTCCTGTGCAGCCCTAATCTAAGCTATAAAATTTTATATTTCCATCAAATTTAAGTCAATCCAAGCAACAAAAACACATTACCAAGTCTACATGGGCATCAACAACATTATAATCTTCATATTCTTTGTTGTGATCCTCGTCTATCTCGTAAAAACCCTCATTTAAGATTGAGATTGAGTTTGGGGAATAAAACATTCACCATCTAACAAATCATCCATCACTGGATCGTTGTGAAGATTAACAAATACTTTTTTACTCTACGATCTGAAGGTTTTAATTCCTCTGAATTTGCACTAGAATCACTCATTTTGAATTTAAGAATCACCAAATTTAAGTTTCAAGATTTTTTCCCCAAACTATTCTTCTCCTTCTACTTCTCTCTCTCAATAATTCTAATTCCTTAACATAAATATTTTATCTAATACTAATAATTAACTAATTTAACTAACACTTATTATTACCTCTAATTAAATAAAGATATTTTCGTCCTATACAAAATTATATAGATAGAGATGGTCAGTAATTATTTCCTAATGACCTAAGTAAAATGAGGGTGATACCCTCAAATTTTAGAAGGATATTAAAAAAAAAAAAGAAATCGTTCAAAAAATCGTTCTTTCAAAACGATTGTAGGTAGCCCTTTCACAGGTTTGTCTACAATGCCACGTGTTGTGATTCCCCTCTGTTTCTTTCCCAATATGTGTGTTTCTTTCTCTATGGTTATTGACCAACAGTTCTTTTCTTTTAGACAAAGATCATCATTTCTGGGATACCTAGCCATACAGATACAGATCACATATCTAGATAGTAGTACTATAAAAGTCTACAAATAACATATGAAAATGACTGCATGATGCAAAGTCGTACATTGCATATGAAAATAGCTGTATACTGCATAGTGCATATAGATTATGTCATATATGGAATGCATATTGTACTAGGTATTGAATTTATGTCATAATAATATTAAAATGAGAATTGTGTCTTCCAATACACATTTTTAGTTGAAATCATACGTTAACTTTTTTACTGTTTCCTTCATCTACCATCAGTGGTTGCCCCATGGGTTAGTTGACCTTGACCCCTTATGGCTGTTGGCCCATTACGGTTTGCTTAAATAACTTGACCTATTTGCTGCATTTTGCACCATGTGTGCGAGTCTTGACTCTGCCACGGCTACCAACATACTCCCAAGCTCTTTCTTGGCGGCCATTTATGGAACGGATAGATACCCAGGGCTACCCCACAACATGTTCAAAATTTCAGCTCTATATTTATCAGAGTCTAAACTAAGTTGTCCTCAAGACTAGCCTAACAGCTATCCCTTCTTTACTTGTACTATGTTTGTTTTCTGATTCAGATCTAATTTAGAATCTGAGTCTGATTGAAATCACTTGTTTTATCTAGATCTGATTTAATTTGTTTATTTTTTAAGTTAGAGATTCAAAAATACGTAAATCAGTAATTTGGTCACATAAATCAGGGATAATTTTATACCTGACTCAAACAGATCCGAATCAGAGGTTAGGTCTGAATCAGAGGTCGTGTCAAATCTGACTCAAACATAAAACAAACGATATAACATCTGACTCATACTGAATTAGGAGACGAATCAGATCCAGACACCAAATCAGGTGCAAACAAACAACGTGCGTTACATGCTCCAGTCACACAGGCATCGCATGTTCAATTTGTTGGTTCGTGGCCAAGAGTTGTGTTTCATTTTTTATTTTATTTTTCTATGGTTATTGACCAATAGTTCTTCTCTATTAGGTAGTAAGCAACAGTAGGCAAAGATCCTCATTTCTGCAATACAGATCACATAAACGAATTAATTACAGGCACGAATCTATGACAGTACCTAGTAACTATCATGTTGGGATTAGTACAAGCAGGCTTTTTCTTATGGTGTTTTTGTCCATAACCTAGCAGAGCTATACATGGGTGATGACTTGATGATGAAGATGTAAGCATAGAAACGTCGTATAGATAACATATGAAAATGACTGCATAATGCAACGAACGTACATTGCTGCATATGAAAATGACTGCATATAGATTTATAGATTATGTCATATACATTGTACTAGGAGGTGTCACTTTTCTTCATCTCAATTTTAATTTCAACTCTTTGATTGTAATCTCTTTTCATTTGATGCATGCATGTATATGTCTCTCTTATGTCTCTTTCACTTTGGATCTTTCTACTCTCTCTATCTCTCCCTCTCCCCTTCAATACACACAACATTTTTACTTCTATAAATGTTGAAGCATAAAATTACCAAACTACAGCAAATCACTAGTTTTGGTATTAAAAATACTCACCTGAATGCTTGTAGTTGCAGTATAGTAGTTACATATAGGTAGATAAACTTTTGGTTATATTTAGTATCTAATTTAGTGTCTATTAAGGAGGTACATAACCCAATCCAATACACTTTTCTATCAGTTTTGGTAATGGCTAATTGGAGTTATTGCAGTAGTAGTAGTAGTACTCCTAAAATTCCTTCCCCAACTAGTACTACAACATCAGGAGGAGAGCAACGACAACAAAACTATGTTACGACACTTCTTCATGATCAGCACTGCCACTATGAATCCTTTGGTCACCCATTTCAAGGTTAAAACCATTTCTTTTCTATGTATATTTTGCGGCCAAGAACTCCTCTCTTTTTTTTAACGTGTTTATGTATTAAACAATTTGTACCCTAACTGTAACTAGTCACTATTTTTGCAATTTGGATAGGATGTGTAGGAGCAGAGATGATGAAGCTTTGGTCTAGTAGTGCATATGAATGCGGGGCTGAAAATGATATGGGAGGTCATGATGCAAACATCAACAACCAAGCGGAGACGAGGAGGAGGAAAACACGGTTGTCTAGTGAACAAGTAGATGCATTGGAGAGGAGTTTCCAAGAGGAGATAGAGCTGGAACAACAGCCGGGCGCTACGGTCAATGAAAGGAAGAATAAAGTAAAGCTGGAACCGGAAAGGAAAATGAAGCTATCTAGGGAATTAGGGCTGCATCCTCGCCAAGTAGCGATATGGTTTCAAAATCGACGTGCCAGACTTAAAGGAAAGAAAATTGAAGAACAATACAATGTACTTAAGCAGGATTTTGAAACTGTCTCAAAAGAAAACCAGAATCTTAAACAAGAGGTACTACTTCTTACAAATGAAAACAAGCAATCTATGAGTTTGGCCATAGCTTAATACTTACATACTGTTTTAAACTCTTTATTTTATGAAGGTAATGAAATTAAAAAGCAGGCTTGACGATCACGAGTCTATGCAAAGATCCACACAATACGTAGCACAAGTGTCACCAATGGAAGTTAATTATTATGATAATGTTGTCGCTGACAGCACAAGCACAAGAATTTCTGCCGCTATCAAATCTACAGACGATGTACGTCAAGGAAGAACCAACAATTCAAACAATATTTCAGGATACAGTAGTTATTTGTTCGGCGAGGAGTATTATTCAACAATGTCACTCGCTTATTGGGATGTTCCCCACTGTTATCCCTCATCAGAGTGATAAAAAAAACTGATTTCAGAGATTATTGTTCCTGCATTGATTAACCTAACAACCTATAGGTTTGGTTATGTTGTGCTATGAACTAGTAATTACTTTATGTTTTGAAGTAGTAACTGTAGCTAGGAAGCAGTACCTATTAAGATGGATTCATGTTGTATTAATTGTGTAATCTCCTTTTCATGACAGTTATGTGATGCTAATATATCTTGAATTAGGTGCTGTCGGCTAGAAAGAATATATGACTTCGCTATGGTTTCACCTAGCAACCCTACTTGCAGATGATAACTGTCAATTAGTAAAGGCATGATTCAGATAAATGTAAGCACAAAGGTTAACCTATGTATTTACAAGTAGACTAGATAGACATGGTGCAAATATTTGGTATCAAAAAAGGACTGGTAGGCCTGGTAGGACTTGCCCAGCTGCCTTTAGTTTTGTTTTCTTGGGGCAATTGCAGGAAAGAGTCCTGCCCAGGGCCCAGGCACAAAATATGTAACCACAATCGCTAAACAAACAGTGCTCTAAGCAAAGAAAAGAAAGGAAAAAGAAAAACACAAAGAAGCTAGCAATTTCATTCAACCAAATCTAAAACCAAACAACTGCAATACCACAATACAGTGTTAACAGAAGATAGAAAGGCAAACATAATATAGCTTCAAAACGAGAAAGGAAAAACTACTTGGACAGTGTAACGAGAAACTGAAAAATATTCCTTGGCATACCGGAGAACCACCACAAGCACCAACAACCTTTCAACAATCACCACCACGAAGACGAAGGACAAGGTGAAGAGTGGATTCTTTCTGAATGTTATAATCAGCTAGAGTCCTTCCATCTTCTAATTGTTTGCCGGCAAAAATCAACCTCTGCTGATCAGGTGGAATCCCTCCTTATCTTGAATCTTTGCCTTCACATTATCAATTGTATCAGAGCCTTCAACTTCAAGGGTAATGGTTTTACCCGTAAGGGTCTTCACAAAAATCTGCATACCACCACGCAGACGAAGAACAAGGTGAAGGGTTGATTCCTTTTGAATGTTGTAGTCTGCAAGGGTACGACCATCTTCGAGCTGTTTACCCGCGAAAATCAATCTCTGCTGGTCAGGAGGAATTCCTTCCTTATCTTGAATTTTTGCCTTCACATTATCAATCGTATCAGAGCTTTCTACTTCAAGGGTAATGGTCTTTCCGGTAAGGATCTTCACAAAAATCTGCATACCACCACGAAGTCGAAGGACAAGATGGAGAGTAGATTCTTTCTGGATGTTGTAATCAGCTAAAGTCCTACCATCTTCCAGCTGTTTACTAGCAAAAATCAATCTCTATTGGTCTGGGGGAATTCCCTCTTTGTCCTGAATCTTTGCCTTTACATTGTCAATAGTGTCAGAGCTCTCAACCTCAAGAGTGATTGTCTTGCCAGTCAAAGTCTTAACGAAGATCTGCATACCACCACGAAGACGTAGCACAAGATGGAGTGTAGATTCTTTCTGAATGTTGTAATTAGCAACAGTCCTTCCATCTTCAAGTTGTTTACCAGCAAAGATCAATCTCTGTTGATA
Organism: Papaver californicum; assembly: GCA_023531435.1. Taxonomy (NCBI): domain Eukaryota; kingdom Viridiplantae; phylum Streptophyta; class Magnoliopsida; order Ranunculales; family Papaveraceae; genus Papaver; species Papaver californicum. Next base: position 675,055 of record JAJJMC010022402.1, read on the forward strand.
TGGGGGAATTCCTTATCCTGAATCTTGGCTTTAACTTTGTCAATGGTGTCGGAGCTTTCGACCTCAAGAGTAATGGTCTTCCCGGTTAGAGTTTCACGAATATTTGCATTGGTATCTGCATTAACGAATAAACAATAACCATCAATCTAACTAAATCCATAACAAATTTTAATCCAAAACCACACTTCATAAACCATGCATAGGACACTATAAGCCTATGTCCAAGTTAATGGCATATGAGAAAAGATTTCAAATTATTGTCAATATCAACATGAATTATTACAAGAGATACTCATAAAAAACAACACGGACCCTAATCTGACACTAATGTTCAACCAGAATCTAACATGATCACCATTAGAATCATACGAAATAACAAAAGCACTAAAAAGTTATGCCTATTTTCTAGATTGCATCGGCTAATTAGTTCTATTCTAGTTCTACTGTAACCTTAATCTAAGTTGATGACCCCAACAATAATGGGCTAACAATTTTACAAATATGTGAATCTAAATCTTATCTAACCAATCCATATGAACCATACTAATTAGCAACAAAATACATTTTATGCACTAAAGAAAAGTACCTAATAATCTGGAATCAGAATTTAACATAATCGCCATTAAATCAAAAGAAATAAGCTAAATACAGATTAATCCTGAAATCAATTTCCATATCCAACAGTAAACAAAACAAATCATCAAAACAGAACTAAGAACCAGACCATATATTAGATTCAAACAACACATTAAATCTAAAATCCAACTAACACTGATTATATAGGCAAATACATAAAATTGAGATAATATCTAAGTCGAAGAAACCTAAATATTGAATTGAAATCCAAACTCAACATCATATAAAAAAAAAAAGGAACCTAATTCATGTTCACAACATCAAAAATCCCTAATTCATCTTCATAAAAATCAACTGATGATTAGAGAGAGGCAGAGATCGATCGATAGCATACATTGTGTTAGAGAGACGGTGGAAGAAAAATTGAAAAGCGTTTTCAATTGGAAACGGAAAAAAGAGTTTCCGGCGAGACAGAGAAGAAAATTTCGATGGAGAAAATTAGACTGATTGAAATATGTTTTATAGGGACTTTGTGACGACTTGGTAATGACGTTATTTCCTAACTATGTCTATGGCCATGCCTCAAAGCGAGTCGAGTCAGGTTCTAGTTATTCGTGTCGGCCTCTTTCCTAATAAGATCAGTCAAACCCTATTTGATTATGTCAGGAGCAACTGTCCATGAAAATTATGGTGAGGGAGATACATTAGTTATATTTATATATATAAAAAAAACCAAATCTGTTGAAATAATGCAGGGTCTTCTATAAGGGGAAGAGGTTTGATGACCGACCAAGAATCAAAAGTAAAAAATATTCTGGAAAATCAAGTAAAATATGAACATAATAAGGGATAAAACTCCAAAGTGACCAATTTAATAGACAAAAAATCCATGATAAGTTGGAATCCATAACAACTCCGACATATAAAAACCTTAAATACTTTTAAAATATATAAAAAGAGTTAAACACCAAGGTATCATTGTTGGTGTACCAAAACCTCACCCATATTATCATTTGTAACAAAAAACCGTTCGAAATATAAATTATACCAAAACCCCATTTCCATTTATAATTTGTAAATTTAGTTTTTAGTTTTTTTTCAAAATACCAAAGCTGCCCTTCCCTATTTAATATATGCGTTTCAAAATGGAATTTTGGTGGAAGAGAATACTTAGAGAGAGAAAATCAAATCTTCTCCAAACTAAAACAGATCAGATTTAGAAAGAAAATATTTCGAGAGAGAAATCTTCGTTTCTAGGTTTCAATTCATCAGACCTTCTCCCAATAAATCAAAATAGATCTTTTTTTCGTTTTCGTTTTAGTCGATTCATGAACATCTTCAAATTGATTGAATAATATAACAAAAGTTATAGTTTTGTAGTTCTCGTTTTTGTTTCAGTGTAATTGAAGAAGAGAAGAGATGTTACAAGTTGTCAAATCACTCATTAAGTAATTTTGATTTTGATTTTACTTGAATTTGATTTTCTTATTATGATTTTGATTTTATTTGAATTTTCGAGTTGATATTGATATTGAAGAATACAAGTGAAGTTACAGTTGATTGAAGTAGTCGAATCATCCTTCAGCTTATATAGTTTGATTTTGATTGTATTTTTTAATTTTCGAGTTGATTTTGATTATGAATCCTATATTGAATGTTATGAATTTTTGCTTTTGTTGTTGTTCATATTCAGATATGTATGAATGAAAACTTTTTGTTATGATTTCATATTGTTTCATATTTTTTTGTGTTGTTTTTGGTGTTTATATTGATATCTACTGAAACCGTTTTTTGTTTCATACCTTTTCTTGTATTATTTCGTATTGTTTCGTATTTTTTGTGTTGTTGTTAGTGTTCATACTTAAATTAAGTGAAACTTTTTGTTGTGTCATGCTTTTTCTATAGATATGGAATTTGTTCTTGTTGTTAAATCTAACAAAGAAGATTCATTCTCATTTCGTATCGGTTTACAATCAACTCTTGTTGATTTGAAGAGTAGTATATGTTCAAATTGGTTTGAATTCTCTCATTTTTCTATTCAAATTTTTCACAAAGTTGGTGATCAGCAAAAGCTTATTGAGTCTGATTTTGATCTTCAATCGGTGGATGTGTTTACTTTGTTTAATAAGTTTCCAACACTTGACTTACATGTATGTTATAGAGTTGACAGTTCCAATAAATCAGAAATTGTACCTTTTGAGCAGCCACTAGTTATTAATATTGTTGATTATGATGTCCCTAATATACAGAAAGAACCTTTGAAGTATGCTCGTTGGTTAGGTATTTTTCAGGGTGTGAATCAGTTGTTTCCCGGAGGTGCAGATCAAGTTCTTAGTGATTTGATGAAGTATCATGCTGCATCCGGGTATGCATATAAGTCTACAAGGAATGAGAAGTTTAGGATTGGTGCATGTTGTGTCTTGAAGAAAGAGGAGAATTGTCAATGACATATATATGTTGTTTCTTGTGATGGTGTTGAAGGAAATCCTTTCATTATCAAGGAGTTAAATAAGCATCATAGTTGTGGTGGTGCAGTTGTTGATGCTAACAGACCAAATTTATCGAGGAAGCTAATAAGTTCCTTGATTATTGATGAGATTAAAATAAATCCAAAAAAGAAGACAACGGTGATTATGCAACAATGTACAAGAGAGTATGGATTTGACATTAGTTATTACTATGCATATGCAGGGAAAAAACATGCATTAAATATGACATGGGGAGAGAATGAAAAATTCTTTATGTACTTGAATTGGTATGTGAAGAAACTTGCCGAAATCAATATTGGATCTCGTGTTATTTTGGAGGTTGAAACGGAGACTCAAAAATTTCTGAGATTTTTTATCTCTTTTGGAGCATGTATTCGTGGATTTAACTACTGTCGGCCTTTATTATTCATGGATGTTACCTATTTTAAGAGCAAATATCTTGGTCATGTGATGGAAGCTACATGTCTAATTGGGAATCAAAGGTAAGGTTTTCAACCTCTTTTTGTTTGTTTGTTTCTTTTTTTCCTGTTTGGTTTCATCATTGTTTTGATGAAACCTTTTTTTCCTGTAATGTCGAAAGATTTTTTTTTCCCTGTTTGGTTTCAACATTTTGTTTGATGAAACCTTTTTTCATGTAATATCGTAATACATATTTTTCTGGTGGTTTCAACAATTTAAAAAAATATTTTTATGTTGCAGAAATTTATTCCTTAGCATATGATGTGGTTTCTTCGGAGAATGATGCTAATTGGAAATGGTTTATGGAGAATTTGAAGTTTGTCGTATCTCCTAACCGAAGACTTACTTTTGTTAGTGATCAAGGTAGTAGTTTGGTGAACCAAATCTTTGTTGTTTTTCCTAGTGCTTTTCATGGGTGGTGTTACTGGCATATGAAGAATAATATCAACGCATGTTTGTCAAAGGCCAACAAGATTTATAACAATTATGTTTTGGGATTGTTTGAAAAATATACATATGTTACTTCACATACAGAGTTTTCAGAGAACATGAAGAAGTTGTGGAAGGTCAAAAATCAGAAGATACAAGAATATTTGAGCAGAGCTCCTGTTGATAAATTGGCAAGTGTCTGTTTCCTGGGTCGTCGATATGGGGAGTTATGTTCAAACGTCGCTGAAAGTTTCAATGGTTGGATTCGTGAAGAGAAAGAGATGCCTATAGACATCATGGTCGATGAGTTCCGATTGAAGCTTATGAAACAAATATGTGATCGTAGTGAGGAATGTGCAACTTTATTTAAGTTTCGAGGAACTTTATGTCCAAAAATGGAACAAGATCTCTACAACAATAAGATGCATGGTCGTGAATGTCATCAAGTCATCGGGATCCGTGTTTGAAGTTCATTCTACATTAACCCAAATGGTTTATTTAAAGCGAAGAATATGTTTTTGCAGTCATTAGCGTATCAATGGTTTCCCATGTGCCCATGTTGTGTGTTGTATCATGTCGAATGGAGAAGATCCTTATAAGTATGTTGAACATTACTTCACGGTAAAATTCTATCTAGAATCATATGCAAGACCAATTTTCATATCCCCTCAGTTGAAAGCATGCGAAAGTATCACCAAAGTTTGTTGTTCTTAGTCCTGATATTCTGCCACAATCAGGTCGTTCAAGTAAGAAGAAACAAATTCCTAACAACGGTTCAATCCCCAAAAAAACGAAATCGAGCAAAAAAACAGGTGAAATTGATGCTGATATCGTAAGATCAATTTAAATTGTATATTCGATAATTGGATTTGTTAACTCATTGTGATATTTAAATACTTTTTTTTCTTTTTTGCGAATTTCAACATCAAAAAACTTAAGATGAATGGCAAAGAGTTCATAATAAAAGTTTGTTTACGAAGGTTGTTCCAATATCCTTAAGGAGTTAAACAAGTTTAATCTCAGCTTGTTAAATTTATATTTATTTTTTCTAATTAAAACAAAAGGCTCATTCGACACCTATTTCTCAGGTATATGTACCTATTTGCTATTTCAACATGTGTATGTAGGTATTTCTAATTAAATGTAATGACTATTTTTAATTAAATTTCCTTTGTTACTTTATATGTAATTGTTTGTTTATATTAAGCTTATTTTTTATTAGACATAATTTAAATAATATTAACTAAAATTAATGAACTGGAAATTTTGGCCAGAATACATGTATCCAAAAATAAAATAATCATTCATCACTTTTGATAATATTTGTATCAAAATTGATTCTCCTATCGTCTCGTGTGAATATTTATTTTAACTTTGGATCTCTTGCAATATATTTAAACTCTTTATACTTTTTTATTCAACTCTTCATGCAAATCTGACAATATATGGGTTAGTGTTTCTCTGCCTCGGCACAATTAAGTTGATGCAAAGAGAGAAGTGAGAAATATATATTGGAAAATAGGTAAAAATTTATGAAAATTGAAGGTATATAAAAATGGTCTAATTTGGGTATGGGTTATGTAGGTGATATTTTTTCTGCAATGACTATATTTTATAGTCATTGCACCCCATCTATAATAACCTTCTTTCTTAGTAATTGTACCGATATGGTTTCAGCGATTTGGTTATCCACGTGATCTATCAAATTGTCGAATTTTGTTATACATGAATTATCGTAAGAATGATAAAGTATTATCTTTTAATAAAAAAATAATAAAAAAATAGATCATTCTTATTAATGCTATCAAAAATTCTCCCAATACAATCATAATCATTTTTGCCTAAAGTATAAATAAAAAACTTTTTCTCTCCTGTCTCTCATCCAGCGATTTAGGTTTAGAAAAAAAAAAAACCAAACGACATTTTTCCTTCTCTTTCTCTTCTTAGATACGCTCGATTTTGAGTGCATCTGAACAGGTTCTTCACCTTTAACAATTGTTTTCAAGTTTCTATATATATCTCATAGTTAGTTTATAGTTTAAATTTTTATTTAGGTTTATTTTTATCTGCTTTTCGACAAGGTCTCAGCCTTTTAATAGTGTTCTTATTTATTCTTTTGCTTTTAGAGTAATTCTTCTTCATATTAATGGCGGGTTTGGTTAGGGTTCTTAGTTTTTTAGTTTAGTGGTGAAGAAATCCGACGACTGAAATTCTCATCTCCAAATACAAAAATATTGGCTTATCACTCATCTGATCAAGGAGTATATCTTAATGAAGAAGACTACAGTCAATCAAAATAGACGGAATGTTTGCTGAAATCCCTTCTTTCTCCAGTTCTATCGGCTCTTCTCATACATTTTTTTTTTTCATATATATATTTGATCTACACTAATGTTCATTCTCTTTATTATCTTGTTGGAGCTTTTGGTCTTCTTCTTCTAATATATGTTTCACTTGGTCTTTTTTAATGAAAAGAATTATCTGTTTATCAAGAAAAAATAAATAATAAGTGATCGAAATTATTGTATTAAAAATCATACTAATATAATAAAATTAGTATTTTTTCGTTCCTTTTTCTTGTTGATTTCATTTCATTTATTGCCCAAAAAATTTATTAGATACAAGTTTATACATATTTACAACTAACTCCAAAATATTATTTAAAAAAAAAAAAAAAAAAAACAACTCCAAAACCAAACGACATAAACTCACCTAATCCATCAATACCGACACTCTCATTAAAAAATCCCAAAATCAACGGGTTCAAATATTCAAAAATCTCAAACTCGACTGAACCCGATTGATATCAAACCTACCAGAAGAAAACCGAAAATCATCCGATCTTAAAACTCGTTGATCATACCGAGCTGACTCACTAGATCTACCTTTTCGACTCATCACCATCACTGATCTCTCATCTTCTTTCTTTGTTCCAATCTTTTCTTTCATCAATTCATTAACCAAATCCCAAAAATCAACCCATTTATGATTCAAAAACAATGACAAAACCTTCTCTTTACAATTCTTCAGTCTCTTCATAACACAATTGAATTCAACTGATTCACCAAAATTAAAATTACTCATTCTTTCTTTAACTTCATTCAATCTAATCATGATTCTCTTCTGAGCTGAATAGTAATCTTCACCTACTAAAATCATAACTTGGCAAACTAATTTACTCTGTTTTAAATTCAGTAATTCACTCGCTTTTGAAATTTCTTCGATTAGTCCAACTACAACTTCAATTTCTTTCAGTAATTCTTGATTCAGTAGTGCACTTACCTTTTCCTTTTCATGTTCTTCATCCTCATCTCTTTTGTGTTTATCACTCTTGTAGTATGAGAAATAGTCTGAATCCGGACCCTTGAATTCTGAAGAAAGAAAGAAACCCAGAAATCTAGAAGTAAGTAAAAGAGACTCAAGAATCCTAGCATACCATCTAACTAAAGAAGACAATTCCCAAGTTTCCTGACTTGAATTATCACGAAAATTCGATAAATTAAGATAATTTTTTCCCCCATTTGATGGATATATCGAGAGTTGATCTTGAAGAATGAAAGAACCTCTTTTGATTATATTATGAATAATAATAAGACATTTGATTGATACATAAGAGTTATGAGTCTGATGTAATCGATTCATTAACGATTCGATGCAAGATGATGCTGTGATTCGAGAACTATGACCGAAAGAGAGTATAGCAGTGATTTGATTTTCATGAGGTGGTGATGATGATTGTTCTGATGAAGTTGCTCTAAGAATAGCGAGGTTTAATGAAGATGTGCAGTTGGGTAATTTGGATATGATTATTTCTTTGCTTATTGTTGCTCTGTCTTTGATTATCTCAAAGAAGCCTCTCAAGTTTTTTGGTCTTCCCATGAGGATTGAAAACAGAGTGATCTAGAAACAGAGGAAAGCAGAGAGATATTAAATTTTTTCTCAAAGAATCGTCAATGAACCCAGTAAAAAATCAGTAGTGAAAATTGATTGACTTTATGAAGAATATAGTCATTATTTATATGGTTTTGGTGGATAATAAAATAATGATATGACCAGCTTTTATCAATTGACTAGAGCAGTCAAAGCATCCAAGCAGTCAAAATAATGCTACTATGGGTGGGACGTGCGCATCACTATGGTGCTACTGGTTACATCCATTGGTTACTGTTTGAAAATCGGTTTTTATAGACATCTAAACCCTGCATCTTAGAACTCGTGGATCTCAGCTGAACATCTTTTTCTTGTTAGTAAATTCGTGAATTATATCCGTATAACTTGTGAATCTGTCTGTATCATCCGAATCCGTATATATTTTATGTATTTTTGGAACTCCGACTTAGGTTTATGAATTTACAGTCTAAAATGAATTATATACGTATTTACAGAGTATCGAATTATACGGTCTGAATAATATTTTGCCAAATCATCACTAAATTATCACATTTTTTACTTTTAAAATAGTACGTACACCAATCTTAGCCCTACACCAACAACGTACACGCTATTTGCTGATTATATTGCATATATCATATTTATAGTTCCTTTAAATCATAAAATCATAAAATCATAATACCTAAAGCGAGATTATGTTAAAAAATGATTTTTTTTTTCCTGGTTATTATACCGAATTTCGTGTGCGAATTTGTATTCCTAAAACGAAATATAAAATGTACGTATGTTGTTCCGAATTATCCACGATTCACGAACCATTGACCGAATAGTGGATCGGATTTACATTCCGTCAAAACGAATAATACTCGTAAGTTTACCATCCCTAACGTTTTATATACCCCGAATTGCTAATTAGGGAACAAGTTTGAATCAATACATTTACGACATGTATACCCGAATGGTTAATAGAGTGATGAATAGCGTTTTGAGTCGTAATATTATTTTCTCCATTTCTAAAAATATGTTACTATCATTTTTTCAACTTAAGCTAAATTTTCAGATAGGTTCGATGTTTTAAGAATAAAAATAATCGAGCATATTAGTTGGTGGGAATAACTGGAAGGCCCAACGTATGTATGTTCTGCTATTCAAGAGCGAAAAAAACAGAGCCAACCAAAACCAAAGTGAAGTAAATTTATTTGGCCATGGCAAGAGTGAAATGCGATGGTTAACAGCCTCTCACACAGGCCTTGTCTTTTTTTTTTCTTTCGAAAAGAGATAAATCCTCAAGCAATATATTGATTTGAATAAACTAATAAAACTATGAGAGTAAGTAGCTGTTACAAGATTGATGCAGTTCCTAATATAAAGACAGTGCATAATAGCATAAGTATTAAAACAGTTTCTAATAGCAGTGCCAGTGTTTTCACTTATATTATGAAGGGTTACATAGGGGCTGCAAGTTTGATAAAGGGGCTGTAAATGGATTCAAGGTCTAGGGGCTATGTTAAATTTTCATATTACCCTTCTATCTATGAAAAAGTTTAATTTGCCCTTCAATCAATTAAAACCTAAACAAAACAAAATCTTACAAAACTTTCATTTCAATTCAAAACCTTTCCCTCTCCTTTTATATCTCCTCCTTCTCCATTTGAACCGAATTTGTCCATCGAATGGTGTATACAAGGTATTCAACAAAACCCATGTTATTTTTAGAACCCAAAAGTGATTGATTTTCTTGTTTGATTGATGGTTTTGTTAGAAAAATTGGGTTACAGAAAAATTTACGGTTGGGTTCGATTGGAAAACCCAACCGTAACTGGTTTGTTCTACATTTTACGGTTGTGTTATTAAACCAACCGTAAATAAAAATGTAGGAGAATCGAGCCCGACCGTAACTATTTTTTTTAATTTACGGTTGGGTTATTAAAATACCCAACCGTAAATCAGAAGGAAGGAGATGAAGATGATATTTTACGGTTGAGTTCGATTCTGAACACAACCGTAAACTATTTTAAACTCAAACCCAACCGTAAAATTATATGAATAGATTTGAAGATTTTTTCATTTCTACTCGTAGAGAATTGAAAGACGAAGCCAACCCAAAAAAATGAGCTCAATCGGACATCGTATGAGGGAGTTATGATCAAAACGGTGAAATAAAAAAAAAATCTAGGAAGCATTACGGTTGGGTTTCTTGGACTCGTACCCAACCGTAAATATGGGGATTTTGGGTTAGATTTTTGTATCAGATTTACGGTTGAGTTTATTGGGTCGAACCCAACCGTAATTCTTCCTGGATTTTTTTTTGTATTTCACCGTTTTGATCATAACTCCCTCATAGATGTCCGATTGACCTCATTTTTTTTTTGGGTTGACTTCGTCTTTCAATTATCTACAAGATAGAAATGAAAAAAATCTTCAAATCTATTCATCTAATTTTACGGTTGGGTTTGAAGATTAGTTACGGTTGGGGTCCTATGCTAAAACCCAACCGTAAAACTGTTATGAGTGTTTGTTAGTTACGGTTGGGTTCTAGGATGAACACCTAACCGTAATTGTTAGTTACGGTTGGGTCGGATGCTAAAACCCAACCGTAAAACTGTTAAGATTTGGCGTTCATCCATGAAATTACGGTTACAGTTGGGTTGGGAAGAACACCTAACCGTAAATGGCGTTTACGGTTGGGTTCGACATGAAAACCCAACCGTAAAATTCTTTGAAAGACCAAGAGTTTAAGTTAGAGGTATACCTCACTACTCTGGTTGATTGAATCAAAATCTAGGGTTTTAAAAAAAACTAAAAAATTATCTTCTAATTTTTTTTTCCCACCAAACCAAAAAGAATTTTTTTTACTAATATTAACTAATCAGGGGTAATTTAACCATTACAGAAATATTATGGATAAGGGATTTTTAAAATTCACTTTAAATATCTCTATTTCATCTTTACATGAATAATCCCTTTATGAACTTTGTAGCCCCTGTATAAGGTTTCTGTATATCTATTTTGTCAAAGCTTGTAGCCCCTGTGTAAGGTTTCTGTATATCTATTTTGTCTAGCTTTGACGTATCTTTCCAGCAGTAACTTTAGAATGGGTCTTGAGTCCAACTGGCCTTGTCGAGCTGTGAAATGATACTCTTTGTTAGCATGAAACTATGAATTAATCAAATGAGTTAGTATTAATCTCCTTGTCAGGCTCGAGAAAAAGCCACGTCCAGGTAAGACACAATCCTTTGTTGTCATACTCTTTTTATTTCTCTGTTTAATCTCCTTTGATTATCTGTAATCTAGACTATAGTAGGTCAGACCTAGTGTCTAACGACTCTTAACCAATAATATTGCGAAACCTAACCTAACTTGGGTAGTGTAACATGACTTTATTAATCGACATGACGTTCCATAATTGGGTTTGTCATGTCTACTCTTGCTAGACAACAGCTTTGATTCTCCATGTACTTGTTCCAAACATGCACTGTACAATTAATTAGCATCCGATGACAAATAGTAAGTCAGTTGTACTCTTTTTTAGTTAGTAGTTCTATCCCAACGGAGTGTTTCGACTTAGGTAGAGCAAAGTTTCTCCGGTCCTTCTCTAGTCGGGATTAAACTCCGGAAATAAAAAATAAAATAAAATAGGAATTAGACTTGATATTTTTCAGTGGATATATAATATTGACTAATTTACCAAATATGTATCATAATAAAATGGATAAATTTAAAAAATGGATTGACAAATTAATATTTCTGAGAGCTTGTCCAAGGTTAGTTTTGGATGGACCGTCCGCTTAAACTCCTCCAAAATCGTCTAACTCCATATGAGTGAGTCCATTTTTGGGAGGGTTGGATCTCATGGGGGATTTTGATGAGAGAGTTAAGGGTCTACCAAGAATTTTTGTAGTTAGTATTAGGAAGGAAGGGTTCCAAAAATCAGTTGTACATTTTTATTAAGTAATGACCAAAAATACGCGTGATGACCAACGGACTGAAATTGAGAATGGATATGCTTTAGTTACACTGAGCAATTAAACTAAGTTAAGTGCAAATGTAATATATGTAGCTAGGCAATAGGGATTAATTAAGTAAAACAACGGATAAACAATGCAAGTATACGATAAAAGTAAACAATTACACGCTTGATGGGATTTTAATTTGCTATAAGTGTACAACTATCGATGAGATAGTATATAAATATTGATTCGTTCCACGGAGATTTCTAGAAGTATAAAATCTAACTTTTATTAATTTAAGTGCTAAACTCAATTTCATTGGAATGAATCTAAGTAATAACTATTCTAAAACTTAATTTTAAAATTCAAAAACAAAGTTAATTCGGAACAAAATATGAGGTGAGGTCTAGGATGTCGGGATTCCGCTATATTATGTAAAATTAAGTATCAGAATGTTTTATAAGTTCTTCAAAAATATCTCGAAACAATTTAAGACATGTGAATACGTTTCGGCAAATAAATCTTTTAAAACCAATGACAATTCTTTAAATAATTGATAATTTTCTTCACTAGGGTTGCTTATAAAAATTATTTTGATATGAAAAACTCAAGCACAAGGACATATGAAGTCAATTATCATCAATTAAAAATAAGAATAAAAGGGCCAAGGAGAAGTAGAAAATTAATTGAGATACTCTAGCATACACAATATAGCTTCCTCTCTAATCCTAGATTAGCTATTTAGCTACTCACGGAAAAAATAATAATAAAAAATATTGATTAATCATAAATATTAATTGATGAAATAACAACTTACAATATTTTTTTTTCTCTTTAATGATTAAACGACACGCCAAAAAAGCATTAGAAGAAGGATAGACCACGAGTCCAACAGACAAAGGTTGTTCTCTGGAGTAGTAAAGAGGAACTGTTCTGTTTTGTATTAGACCCAGAAACTGTTGCTAAAGACTTAAATAAAAAAGTAACGTATCGGCGAGTGTTTTCTGGTGTATTTGTTCTTCTTCTACTTCCCCTCTTCGGACAGAGCTCATGATCAATATTTTTTTATCTGATTTTTTAACTCCCTTCTAGCTCTCTCCAGACTCCTCTATTTATACTACCACAACAATAGCTTCCAAATGTCGAAGAATCTTTTATTTTAATGAATCATGATCTCAGCAGATCTAGATATCTTATATTTTTTTTGATAAGAAAAATTCTCGGTGATTTTTTTTCTCTCTGTTTGTTTCAAATCTCGATCCCTTGGATATTTGTCTCCTTTTTACAATTCTCCATAACTCAATCTTATTACACATAATCAAATAAAATCCAAGAGAAAAACTCGTGATTATTCTATACCTTTTTTTCAACTGCGGAAACTTGTTTAATCACGAGATTTTGTTTGCATATTTTCTAGTCTCCCACACTAAAAATTCTCTCCCAAAACATGTTTACGAAATACGCAGATGGGAAGAATTGAGTTCCCGCCAAATTTTGATTTCAAATCTCTTGGGTGCCTTCAACCGATGCCGGGTGGCTTTATCAATTCTTGGGGAGCCTTTATCCATTTCTCGGATGCCTTTAACACTTTTTCTGGGTGCTTTCAACACTTTTAAGCCAATTTTTCTACAAGTATTTATTCTTCAAAATTATCTAAAAACACAATAATAATACAATATTAGTACTAAAAGTGAAAACTATTAATACAAATATGGGATCTAATAAGATACATAAATATGTCTATCAACACTTAACACAACAAATTTACGTGATTCAACTAATCCTTATATCCACGTAGTTTTGAGTTTATAATCTTATTAATGATATGAGTGGGTTTACAGAAGAGAACTCTGATGGATACAAATGATTAATATCTGAAAGTGAGCTGGGTATTTTTAGACTTCACCTTGACTGGTGAGCTTGTGCAACATAGCCTACCTAAGGGGCCTAGCGATTTATCCATTACGGACCCATAACTCCAGATCCGTTCATATGGTTCCACATGTCTCTACTCTCTGCTCATGCATGCGTTTGACATGTATGAGCATGCATTTGACATGTATGACACGAGCCTTGTTCTGACTACATCATCTTTTTTGTTCTACGTCTTTTCATCGGGATGAGGTAAAGTAGATTGGAGATGATATAGTGCTACACAATTATAATTTGTGTGAGCCTATTGGCAGAAGATGCTGCCACATGTTTACCAGATTAATTATATGATTTTTGGACACTCTTTAAGATGTATCTGCTTATCGTATTCTTACTCCTGCTTGGTAATTTCGTAGCAGGTTTTTTCGGGCGTTCAAAAAGAACCGCTATATTGACCACCATGTGCGTTTTATATTCACATGTATAAAATAAGAGAAACCCCAAATATAATTTAACCCTCGGATACATGAAGAGGAAAAGCATTTAAAAAAATACTAGTACCAGAATTTAAACTCCATCTATCTACGTTGTTTGTATAATTTAACACTCTTTAAGAGAAAATACCCATTTTCGATGAACTCAATTTACATTATGTTTTGGTCGATCAGTTTTTTTGTATGACATTTTTAGTGTAGTCAAATGAAGATTGTAAAACTTCCAAAAATAAAGAAAGTGACCAAAAAAAATGCAAACTTATTTGAGCTAGAACCAAAGGTCTGAAATCATGGACATGGACGTGGTTAAAATTACCATGCTATATATGGCGCCATTTAAGAGTGAGATACAACTTTGAGATAATCAAAGACATAGCAAAAATTACTAGATAAAATCGATATTATTGTAATATAGTTATAAAATCATTGGGTGATGATACCAGTGATCAAAATAGTTACTTGAAGAAGCTACTCTTTTTCATTTAAAATCATCTACTTTTAAAGCCAAACAGAAGGTACATATTTTTTAGGTGATCATCAATTAAAGATTGCTTAGTTAATACACTAGCTAGATGTAAAGAAGATGTTTGGTAGCAATTAATCAAGAGCCAAGTACATGTACCACTTGCTTTTCCTAGAGATAAAGTCATTAACCAACCCAAATAAGGTAGAATTTTTCTTTTAGATTAATGAAGCTAATTTGTACTAAACGAACATTATATCATGTCATGTCTTCTGCTTGTTTAGAGCAACAACAGTGGGACGATCATACATAAAGATTAAAGAGTAAAAAATTTGCTCTTTCCTCCGCTGAAAACGCAGTGGTAATTTGGTCACACGTTACACTAATATAACGCCTATCGTTGGGCGGACACATAGATATGTGTCCGATGAAATTATGTTATACGGGCGTTAGCGTAAGATAACACTTGGTTAGGGCCGAAGCAAAATGAACGCTTGGTATCAGACGCTACCCAAACTAACGTCTGATGATAGACTCATACTTAACGTAGCGCCCAGATGACAGGCGCGTGTGTAGATAAACGCCTGATGGAGCGTTTCACTAGCTATACGCCGGGTTAACATTCTACATGTGCAGGTATTTCGTGTGGAAAATAAAGACGGACGCGCGTATAACTGGACGCCTCGTCATTAGGCGGAGCCATAGCATTACGCAAACTGAACTATGAAATGGGGACTAGGCGGAGCCATAGCATTACGCAAACATAACTAACATTAAGGCTCTTCTTCACGACTAAATCCAAGGTTGTTTGCCAGCAACACGAACTTCTCCCAACTGATTCCTTCCTTTGTCATGAAATTGGGCATCAATCCTTTTTCGCACTCAAGCTTATGACCTAACCCATTCTTTACTTTCGTCTTGAAAACCCAAAACAGTTAACCCCTCGAACCATCTTTACAACATTTTGCCTCATTCATTCCAACTCGAGTTCGAGATGCATCGAATTCTTACAATGGGTCAAGGGAAATTTGAACAGGAAGAATAAATTGGTACGAGTTTAATAAGGTTTGAAGCTGTTGTGGTCGGAAAGTCAGTTGATTTGGGCAATAAATGGAGTTTGGGTTAATTCATGTTGATGCGTAGATTGAATGTATGTTTTTAGAGTTATTGAATGATGGGTTCATGGAATTGATCTTTTGCAGGAAATTGTGAGAACCGAAGCTGTAAAAAAGGTTAAAGTTATGGCAGAAGGAAATAGAACATAACCTGTTTACTTTAATGTCTGAATGATCCTTTCCACTTAGCAACGAATTGTTGAAGTCCTAGTTTCTCATGATCTTTGCGTAATCATCTTTCCCAGCTATGCTCAGCTTCGTTCTGCATTTTTGCCCTTATCCTTGACCTGAATTGATGATGCGTGTATGGTATAGCAAATCCGCCAAACTTTCTCTCAATACCGAGAAGGATAATTGCAGCTGTGGCCTTGTGCTTGGACCACCAGAGCGAGGTGGTTAACGAAACTGAACTTCAAAGGTTGGTGATGGAGTGAGGTGGTTAACGAAATGAAACTGAACTTCAAAGGTTGGCGTTGGGCGGATCTCTAGCTTCACGCCTTATTTGAGCGTTTATTTGGTTAACGCCTTTCATTGAGCGTGCTCCTAATGTAACGCTCCGTTTGACGCAACGTTGGTTGAATGCTTCATCAGGTGTAATTTTGGTTCACACCCGATAAATAAAACATAAGTCTAGCGTTACGCCTGCTACGAGACGGAGACCTAACACAACGCCTAGCACGAGACGGAGACCTAACTGCACGCTCGACTCTAACCTCGTTTGGTCCAGTACTCGGACCATTTCTGATCGTGAACAGTGCCGAAAGTGGACCAAAGACCTAATATACTCGCCCCACTAATCTTCAATTTGGACGGACCAAAGACCAAATATGAGTGGTGTCCGTCATTTAGTCCAATGATTGTGGTTGCTCTTAGGGACTCCGGCGAAACACCCCAGTAGGGAAATGAGGCAGTTGAACAATAGTCCGCTTCTTCGCTGCACAAATAACTGTTGCACTATGAAATCTCTGTGTTTGAGTTTTCGCCGCTTCGTCCTTGGATTGCAACAGATTTCCTTATACTCTCAGCGACAACGTTATAGTCAACTTGCATTTGCGGCCCATGTTCCACGTTTTCTGTAGAATCTTGCATAGACTGCTGGCATTCGGCAAGCTTGTCTTTCAGTTGTCAACTTCTGTTTATTTTCATCTGTCTTAAAATAGTTGTCAACTTCTGTTTATAGTCATATGTTTTCATTAAACTATCAAATATACCCATTTCTCCATAAATAAAGAAACAAATACATTTAATATCTTTCCTTTTTATTTTCATTCTTTAAATAAAAACTATTTATAACTAAAGATATGTAATTTCTTTTTTTTATTTTCTTTTAACATTTCTAAAAATAATAAAATTATCAAAAATATAATTTTCTTTATACTACACATGTTTATTTTTATTTTTAGTAATAATGTAGCATTTAATAGGGGTAGATTTTTATATTCATCCGGTCTCCTTAATATTTTGACGTAGTCAAAACGAACTAATAAAAGAAGATGGAGGGTGTATTATTTTAAAATAAATCAAAAAAATTTAAAACTCTTAAATACAAAGTATATTAAATCATTTTTGAAAAAAAAATTGTGCCACTAAAAGAATACAAGATGCAAACATATACATAGCACACGTGTTCTTATTAATAGAGATAAAAGGTA
The DNA here is from genome assembly GCA_023531435.1 of Papaver californicum. Lineage (NCBI taxonomy): Eukaryota > Viridiplantae > Streptophyta > Magnoliopsida > Ranunculales > Papaveraceae > Papaver > Papaver californicum. The sequence continues at coordinate 692,445 of JAJJMC010022402.1, forward strand.
CCCCTCAAGATTTAGTAAGGCCAAGTCTCGTGCATACAGGCAAATTGGCTAGTCTCCATGCCAGATGGCAGGGCAAACTAGCCACGCCACTATGGCCAAGTCCCCTCAAGTTAGTAAGCGATCAAGATTCACCGACCAACTCTCTTCTGCCTATAAATATGTTAATTGTTAAACTTTTTTTTACACTAATTAAAACCCTTAAATTATTTACAATTTTTTTCTTTCAAATGACAGAAATTGTAACCCAGCTTGATTTGCCAACTTAGTCATACTTGAAGCTGCTATTAGTAAGATATGTAATGGTTATAAAAAAATAGAGAATGATAAAAAGCAAAGAAGTCTTCAAGTTCTGAGTGTTAACCAAGTAACATCTGTAGCTAAAAGAAAAAGAAGAGTTCAAGGCAAGAAAAATGAAGGGAAAGACATTTTGAAAGTTCCATAGTACTTCTCACAAAAACCAAGGAAAATCTTCTCAAAGCGCATCGATTAAAAGTTACGTCAAATGTCGATAAACAAGAGGCCAAATATTGTCCTAGATTATTATTGAAGTGTCTATTTAAGTTTTTGCTTCTCATGTAAAAGAGCGTAATATAGTAAATTAATTCAATGTAACATAATGGAGATTAGTGTTTTAATATAATTTTAGTTAATTCAATTAAATTATTCAACTTGCTTATCCGTTTTGATATCAAAATACATATAATTAAAATCAAGAATTATATTAGATGTGATTAGTGTTAAATTACATAACATCAAAAATAACCTTTGGATTTACAATAATGAAAGACCATGATCGAAATTAGAAATTATATAGGAACCCTTGGATTCAAAAGTAATAAACAGATGAGATTAGAACTCAGTGACCGAGTCTCTTTCGCTCGATAGAGACTCTACCGCGCTGGTTAAAAACAAGCAAATATGTCGGTTTGCCCAGCCAATTTACCCATTTAACTTGTCCATAGTGGCTTAAAATGGACAAATCAAGCTATTTGGTATGTACATAGGATTTGGCCAAGCAGGTGTTATTGTAGTAAAATGGTAAAGTTGTTGGATGATTATACCAACGACATGATGAGTTCGAAATTCACCATTCGTAGGGATGGGAGATAAAAAAAAAAATATAAATGGAGACTTGGCCTAAGTAAAGGTATATGACCACTTGGAAAATTTGCATTGAGTGGATGCTACCTCCACGAGGCCCATTAAACCAAAGATTTCCTTAGAGATTCTACAGTAGTTAACGGTAAATTTTTGTTGGAAAATTCTATAAATTTTGTTTCTAGTAAAATGGATCTTAGCACTCTCCTCGTTTTATTTCAATTAATTTACTGCCAACCCTGTGATTGTACTCTCATTTCTATCATATCAGTTTTGGTAATGGCTATGGAGTTATTGCAGTAGTAGTAGTACTCCAATTCCTTCCCCAACTTGTACAACATCAGGAGGAGAACAACAACCACAACAGCAGAATTATGTTTCATTTGTTCATGATCATCACTATCCCTATGAATCCTTCGGTCTCCATTTCCAAGTTTAAACCATTTCTTTTCCATGCATATATATATTGTGCGGGCAAGAACTCTTATTTTGTTTTTTGTACCTTAACTATAACTAGTCACTGTTTTGCAATTCGAGTAGGATTGGTAGCAGAAGAGATGATGAAGCTATGGTCTAGTGGTGCGAATGAATGCCAGGCTGAAACTGGTGTGGGAGGTCATGATGCAAACATCAAGAACCAAGTGGAGACAAGAAGGAGAAATACACGGTTATCTAGTGAACAAGTAGATGCACTGGAGAGGAGTTTCCAAGAGGAGATAGAGCTGGGACAACAGCTGGGAGCTACGGTCGATGAAAGTATCAATAAGTTAAAGCTGGAACCGGAAAGGAAAAATGAAGCTGTCTAGAGACTTAGGGATGCATTTTCGCCAAGTAGCGGTATGGTATCAAAATCGACGCGCCAGACTAAAAAGAAAGAAAACCGAACAATTATACAATGTACTTAAGCATGATTTTGGAAGTGTCTCAAGGGAAAACCAGCATCTTCAACAAGAGGTAATAAACACACGAAACTTATGTGTATATACATAACTGCTTATTACTACTGTTTTAAACTCTTTACTTTATAGTGGTGTTTGGTAACCATTATTATAATGGATTATGAACCCATAATCAATTATCCAGTTCATAATCCATTATATAGGTGTTTGTTAAAATTTATAATAATTAATTATTTTAATCATAATTAAAAAAAATTTATTATTTTTATAAGTAGAAAAAAGTTGTTTATAAAAATTATCATAATCAATTATTTTTTTTAACAAAAATGAATTAGATTCTTTTCCTTATTTTCTCTAAACTATCAAGAGAAAGACAAAAAAACAATAGTGGACTAAAAAAAAGTTCTTAGATCATCATTCTTTCCTCTCCTCTTCGAGAGCATTTTTCTAAGATAATCAATTTTTTCAAAAATATGTTTGTTAAAATTTATTAAAAAAATGATTAATAGCATAATCATTTTTCAATTTATGATTATCTATAATCATAAATGATAATCATATTTTTTACCAAACACCGTTATGAAATTAAAAAGCAAGCTCGACTATCGCGACTACTCTATGCAAACATCTACACAATACGTAGCACAAGAGTCACCAAAGGAAGTTGTCACTGTAACCACAAAGATGTCTGCCACTATCCAATCCATATACGATGTACAACAAGGAAGGTTATTTGCCAGCAGCAATTCTAACCATATTTCAGGGTGCAATACTTATTTGTTCTCCCTCCCTTATTGGGATGTTTCCCCCGGTTATCCCTAATTGAAAAATTCATTCCAAGAGTGCTGAGGGAGCACAAGAAGTACAAGAACAACAAAATTTACAAGAGAAGATTGATGAGATTACATGTTATCTTTAAATTTTTCCCATCAACACTCAAAATCATCAAAAGAAAGGATTCTAAGCTCTTTGTACATCGATACCAAGTGTAAAGAGTTGCTTTAATGTTAATAAGCAATTTCTCATAAATGGTGAATTCTCCCCTGAAAGTTCTGTTGGTCCCTTTGGTCCAAAGAACAGACCATATTGCAAAGGGAAGGCAGTACTTGATGAAGATCGACGTTTCAAATTGAATTCAAGCTTCCAATCTCTCACAACTTGTAACACTGTATTGGGAGGAGACCAAGTTGAATCTAGCAAACCAAAGAAATGCTTCCATATATTAACTGCAACCATGCAACTAATAAAAAGATGGTCTGCCGACTCATCATCGATGATGTTGCAGAGCCTACATCTACCATTCTCAATATTCATCCCTCTTCTTTTCAAATTTTCTACTGTGGGAAGACTATTAGTGGCAGCTGCCCATACTATGAAAGAGACTTTAGTAGGTATTGTTTTGTTCCATACATACTTGTGAGGGAAGATAGTCGCATTACTCATTTCGGCGCCATTGTTGTGAAGAACCTCATATGCCGTTGCAACAGAGAACTTATTGTTGCTTGAACTTCCATTTTTCCGTTCTTGTTTGTCTTCCTCATTCCCTAATGCATTTGGTTCGCCAATTAAGTTCAGCATTTGTGATACTTCCGCACTTTCATCTTCTTTCATATTTCTTTTGAAGCCCAAGTCCCAACTTTTGTTGTTAGCAACACTTGTATTGATCATTTCTTTAACAACCGCATTTTTATTTTTTCCCCTAGTCACTTTCCATATTTTTGGAAACCTCTCTTTTAACGGCTTTTCAGTTATCCAATTATTCTCCAAAAACCGGCTTTTGTCTCCACAATACGTAGTAATTTTCATTCCCTTTTTGAGAAATGGAAGTCCTTTTAGAATACCTTTCCACACACCACAACCATGATTTTTTCTTGTTTCCAATTGGAACCCCAAGGTACGTAAGTGGTAGCTGCCCTTTCTCACACTCCAAAATGTTTGCACAAATGTCGCTGGCATTTGCATCATCTGCTACTCCCCAAACCACAGATTTTTCTACATTATTTTTGAGCCATGTAATCTCATGAAGTCTTAAAATCACATTTTTTAAAACTAGAATTTGAGTAGGACAAACATCGATGAAGCATATGGTGTCGTCCGCGAACTGTATATGAGTTATCTCTGTACCGTGTTCTTTAGTCGAGAAGCCTTTGATTAGATTATTTTGGTAGCCTCATTTTATGAGACTATTGAACACTTCGGCCACCATGAGAAAAAGAAACGGAGATAACGGATCCCCTTGTCGCAGTCCACGAGATCCTTTGAAGAAGCATGTTGCTGCCCCATTGGTTAAGACTGAAAATCTAGTATCTCTGTAAAAGCTCTTCATCCATCTAATCCACTTCCAACCAAAACCCATCTTTCTACTGATTTTTTTAATTATTTGCCAATTGACATGATCATAAGCTTTTTCCATATCAATCTTGCAAATAATGCCTTGTTTTTTTTCTTGCATTCTTGAATCAATACACTCCACAACAATGAGAATTTTATCTAGGATTTGTCTATCAGCAATATAGGCACCTTGTTAATTTGAAATCACTTGAGGCAGCACTTTCTTTAATCTATTCGCGGGTACCTTTGAGATAAGCTTGTATACCCCGTTGACTAGACTAATTGGAAGAAAATCTTTCAATTGTGATGCTTCAGATTTTTTAGGAATAAGAGAAATAAATGTGCACTTTAGACGCAAATCGAAATTTCCTTCCTCGTTGAATTCTGTAATAACCTTCATTAAATTCTCTTCAATAATATCCCAACAGACTTTATAGAATTCATTAGGAACACTATCCGGGCCCGATGACTTGACGTTTCCAGATTCATTGATGACTTGACGTAATTCTTCTCTGTCTATATACCGTTCTAACCAGTCTTTCTCCCTCTCTCCGATCCTATCAAAATGCAGGTCCCCAAATTCTGGCCTAACTTCATGATTTGCCTTATACAATTTGGTGTAAAAATCAACAATCTCTTCTTTGATACGAACAAGACAAGTAATTTCCTTTTCCCCAACCAAAAGTTTGCAGATAGATTTTTTCCTTTTTTTTTCATTCACATCTTTATGGTAGAAATTAGTGTTCCTGTGAGTGTTAACTTTATGATAGATTTTTTCCTTTTTTTTGTCATTCGCATAACCACTTAATTTTCGTTCTTAGTTTTCCATTTATGTGTTAAGTTAATATTGAGCATTTTTAGTTCTTCTTTAAGTTGTTTCCTGTGAGTGAACTCATCCAAGTGTAGAAAATTTCCTTCTGCTTCTCTTCTATCCATTACTGCAATTGTTTCACTAAGAACCTGAATTCTTTCCTCCACATGGAAAAACTTGTCCTTGCTTCAAATTCTGATCAAGGGTTTTAGAGCTTGTAATTTTTTTATACAAATGAAGCTTGGTCTACCCGTGAAATGCAAATTGTTCCACCAAACATTAATTCTTGGCAGGAAATCAGCATGATAGAGCAAAAAAATTTCAAAACGGAAAGGGAAAGGGCCAAAGTTAATACCTTCTCTTCGCAGACTGATAGGATGATGATCTGAAGTATCACGATGAAGTAAATGTTGAGTAGCACGAGGGAAGTTGTCTTCCCAATCTCCACTGATCACAAATTTATCCAGTTTTGAGAGGATCGGATTGAGATGCATATTTGACCAAGTGTAACAGCCACCTAGAAGAGGCAAGTCCACTAGTTCATTGACTCTCATAAAGCTATCAAACAATTCCATGTGATTGTCTAAACTCACTGACCGATTTCTTTCGTTAATGAATCTTAAGCAGTTGAAGTCTCCTCCAAAATAAATTGGGTCATTCCAGAAATTTCTGACGATATTTAATTCCTCCCAGAATGGCTCACGAGGAGCATCACCAGCTGGACCATACATGTTTGTAATTGTGCACTGAAACCCTGAATGTATGAGAATACAGTTGATAGATATTGAATTATTTAGCACCAGTTGGTCTTCAATTTGAATTTGGTTCTCATCCCAAACAGTTGAGATACCTTTACACGCATCTATAGAAGGAAGTTCTATCCAGCAGTCATTATTTCTTCCCATAACATACAAATCATTGAAGAAGTGATTTTTTCAGTTTTTGTTTCTTGAAACAGTAGAACCCCATATTTTTCTTCTTTCACAATCTTTTTAACAGCTGGAAGTTTTTCTTCCCCTCCAATACCCCTTATGTTCCAAGAGACGATGTCACAATCCATTAAGAATAACCTCTCTGCCATTGAAACCAGCTTCTGATATCTCATCCTCATTCTCAATTTTATTCTTGCCCTTTTGTTCTTCATCCTCGTTATTAGATTTGGCTCGAATTTGTCTTCTTAATTCCCCCGAGCTTGATTTTTCATAGTTATGTGATTTGCTTACTTTAACACAGGAAATGAAGTTGGATCCGGCGGCTTCCTTCACTTGATATACTTCAGGCCACATTTGTCTTTGCTTGCATCTGATGGTATTTCTTTGGCTTTCTTCATCAAAAGAATCTGCTACAATGTCTTCACTCCGACACACACTTGATGATGGTTCAATTCCAAAGGATGACAGGCCTAATGCCCAGTCTTCTTCTACAGAGACTATGGTAGGTCTGGAGATTTTATTTAGTAAAAACTCAAGCATTTTGGCTTGTCTTTTTTTCCTTATGCATATTATTTTCTTAACCTTGGGCCTTAGGCTTTTTGACATCCTCCAGACAAACTCAGTTGGAATGTTTTTGCTTGGTTTTTGGGCTTCATCCAAAATCCATTTAACTGCTGGATCTTCTATATCAACTGGGTGACTAGGTGTTGCCTTGCTGTACAGACTATTGTTCACGTTACCTTTCAAGTTCACAGATAGTAAACCAAAATTTGGTGTTGATGGCTGGTGGCTCTCGTGTGTTTTTTCTATGCAGATGGTTTCAGAGGGGTAGACTGTGGCCTTTTTATTTTTAGCTGCTGGATCTTCAGTATTGACCGGGTAAATAGGTGTACCTTGCTGTGCAGACTGTTGTTCACGCTACTTTCCAAGTTCACAGAGAGTACACGAAAATTTCGTTTGTTTCTTTCATTTATCAACATTTTCATTAGCTACGTACCTAGGGTTTGTTATGTTGTGTTATTGCTTTTATGTTTTGACGTAGAAAGTGTAATAGCGAGGAGGATACGTACTTGACTGACTGTTGACTGTTGACTGTTGACTGGCTATTCAACAAAACTTAATTAACATCTCGTGGTGTATTAATTATGCAATCTCCTTTTCATTACAGTAAGTAATTATGTGAATTACTAGTACTATATTTTGAATTACGTGCAGTATTGAGAACCAAAGGTGTCGGCTACTTGTTGATGATACATGCAGTTATTACTGTCATCATTTGGTAAATGTATGATTCAGAATCAGGTAGATTTAAGCACAAAATCTAATTTAGGGTCTTTAGTAATGCAGCCTACATAGACCTAATTTAGGGTTTTAGGGGCTTCAACAATTTTGGAGGGGCTGCAACAGTAAGGCAATATAGGGTCATTACAGAGTAAAATAGAAATTCATTTATCCAAATAGTTTTATAATGATTATATTGCCCCCACTTAATAACGTTTTAATGAATTAGTTTATTTTAGTTCATTAATTGTTAGTTGGTGATTAGATTAGTGTAAATAATTTTATAGTTAGTGAGTTAGATTTAGAGTTTTCACTTTCAATATTTAGAGAATATCCGATTGGGTTTGGATATGTATTTTTAGATGGAAATTAAATAAAAGTAAATTTTATTAGTTTGACCATATAAAATTTTAATATGTCTTTATAATATTTTAAAAAATATTTTCAGTGGAGTTTGGATATGTATCTAGTTGTCTTAATTTTTTAAAGATAATTAATAAAATAATCGTTTTAAACACTTAAAGTATATAACGTGGGTATGAATGAGAGTCTCTAAAAATAGATACTCTCGTCTAAACTTAAATTGTTAAAGCAGAAAGATTTTTAACCATCCAACAATCACTAGAGAGTATTTTTAAAGAGAGAATCTCTAAAATCTTGGGTGACATCAGTTTTTTTAGGTACCCAATTCCATTGGAGATGCTCTTATAGAGGAGAAGAAAAGAAGAAAAGAGAAAAAGATGAATTTTTTTTTCTTTCAAAACCTAGATTTTGATCTTGGTTATGCAAATGAATCGCTATAGTGAGGAGTTTGAAGTGAATCTTTTGTCTCCCGAATCAAAGAAAATATACATACCCTATTAACGGTGATCTGCAAATAGTTGATTATTTAGATCATGAAAATATATCAGCCCATAGTCAAGGAGAAACATATGATTCTTATGAACCAATCGAAGAAGCAACTGAAGAAAATGAAGAAGCAAAAGTTGAAAAAAATCACCTAAGGCTGTCACAGGGTACCCAAATACCTGGAAACGGATGGAAACCGAGTGAATATGGTTCGGATTTCAAGATTGGACCCATTAACAATAACGGTACCCGATGGGTAGAATCGTTAAAAACCGATAAGATTTTGAGTCCTAACGGGTATTATCCACCGGGTACCCGTGGGCATCAGATACCCGAATATTTGTCATTTGTTTGTTAATTTTGGCCAAAATGTAAAATTTTCGTCAAGTTTTGCTTGAATTTTTTACCATTTTTCATTTATTTTCTTAGATTTAAACTTCACTTAGAACATTTACATATATAACAATAACTTTAAATGAAAAAATTATTAGATTCAAGCCAACATAACGAATCTAAAAAAAATTAGCAAAAAAAATAGTTGATTTTAGAAGACCCATTAAATACCCAGACCCAGCGGATATTCAGGTTTTTAATAGGGTCCGGTTCCGGGTCCAGTGATATCCGAAAAAATCCGGACCCATTAACAGCCCTATAGTCAGGTATGTTTCTAAATTAGCTCCAATGGAATTTTTTTGATGTTCATAATCGCTTAAATTATTAAAAATCATTATATATTTCTTTTAAATTTTCCCCAGATTTGATTAGGTCGATACATTTTCCTAACCGATTTCTTTTTTTTTTAACTTTTCCCCTCGTAATCGGTTAGTTTTTGTTCTTGGCATAATTAACTGCCAAAAACATGCACCAACATCAACTATTCTGGAATTATCATTCTAAAATGGAGAAGCGTGTTTTTAGTTTTTTTTTTCTTTTTATATATAAAAAACCCTCCATTAAGATACTAGATATATAAAGCCCATAATTAGTCATAGTATTCCTAGATTACATAGATAACCTTTATCTAAGTTAGGAGAATAATTTTGGATATTTTGTTTTTAAAAAATTACAGCTTTGAAAAGTCAAAATATGAAAAGAATCCCTAAATTTAGGTTTATTCCCAAATTTGTAAACTAAATCGAATTATTTTTGTAACTAAAAAAAGGTGGAATTTTTTCAAAAAAACTAAAGGCGGAAAAATTCTTTTTTTCCTCTCCTCATTTTGTGAAAACATAAATTTTCATGGAAAAACATTATAAGGTCGAAAAAAAAACTAAAGTGAAAGTTTTGCAAAAATCGTAATTATCAAACACTAGGCCACTGAAAATTTTAGTTTTCACAATGCAATTTTCACGTTTTACAACCAGTTGCATTTTAAAAATTTGTAGTTAATTATCATCACTAGCCCACCGAAAATTTCAATTTTCACAATTTTGTGATAATCGCAATTATCACCATCAGCCTATTGAAAATTCTAATTTTCACAATTTTTTGACAATGACAATTTTCAGACGAATTTTTTATGTAAACCATATACTTACCAAACCCAATACTAATGAAGACGAAGAACAAAAAAAGAAAAAAATTTTAAAAGAAGGAATCGGTTAAACCAAGAAGAAAATAAAAAATCATAAGCCCTGGTGTATAATAATGAAGTTTTTATTGTGATGATAACAGTTTGAAAATAAAAAATCAAACAAGAAGAAGAAGCAAAACTGACGCCCATAAATATCTACGGTAAATCAATGGATTTTTTTTTAATTTTTATTGTTAGTAATAAAGATGGATAAAGGTTAGTTTAGTCATGCTGAAAATGTGAAAATATAAAGTCAATCTAAAACTTACTATTTTTAATTTAAAATCTTATATTTGGGACTAGATATATATATACCATCTTAATAATGGGTTTATGGAAGAAAAAGGAATCAAACTTGGATTTCTCAGATATTTTCACTTTTGAAATTATCTTTCATAGCACAACAATTATTCTTCACATTTTAACAAGCACATCATAGACACTTAATCCACCTCGCATGCATAAATCATAGGATTGGAAAATATAAATCAAGGACCTTCACCAAGCATATTTAACAATTAGATCTAACAATTTCAACGATCACAACTAACAATCAAATGTCACAGAGGCTACGGTTAAGAAATTATTTTTTTCTAACCCTAGAAACTTTTTAGGGTTAGGAGTTCATAGTCTCCTAACCGGAAATTCTGAAAATTCAAGCTATAGTTAGGAAACTACTTCTTCGACTTGACCGTGTAATCAGCTGACCCTTCAAAAATACTTCAATTTCACCTGAATTTAAACTATTTCAGCCATAAAAAACAGTAAAAAAATTAGGAGTTTGTCAAGTCTTACCTCATATAAATCATGTGTGGATCTTTTTGTTGTCGAATTGTTTAAAATTGTTGTTGAATAATTTGTTGTTGTCCAATTAGCTCTTCTTTGATTTGTTATTCATTATTAACTGCAACTACTCCTAAATTAGGATTTTTAGGCTTATTTCAAAATGTTGTTTTTGAACGCATTGTTATAGAATAATTTAATCAACGATGAGAAGTTTAAAATCCCGATTAATCAAAGATGATGAATCGGTTTCGAGAAGAAAAAAAGAGAAGGAAAGTTCTCCTCTACGGTTTGGAGATGTGAAGAGAAGGATGATGGAATTGGTTTTTGATTTAGGTAAATCTTATGGGTGAAGGGTATAATAGTAATATAGTTTAACTAAGAGATAACTTAGTCATTTGATATGACCAGGGATATCCCTTATCTCATTTCCTAGATACATTAATCGTATGGCAGCCCAAATTCTTTGAATTATGAGAGAGGGTGAATACCAGGAATTAAAATTAAGAGGGGCTAAAAAAAAAATCAAACACTTTGCAAAGAAAGTTCAAGGAACACAGTTTACACAGTACTAGATTTGCTGTGCGGATAAAATCCATTAGAAAAAGCATGATAAGCGTCACAAATGGTATGTTTTTGCAGCGATTTTGTTTTTCCATGATCGTGGCAAGTGCAACTCCTTAGATTCCCCACAATTGGGTAAAATACATCATGTATGTACGCATTCAAATCTATTCTGGTACAGTGTAACTAAACTTTCAGCAATGATTTTCTAGAATGAGATAGTGTGGAGCTTGCATAACTTATTTATTGTAAAGTAGGGTGGGGCTGGACCGCTGGAGCCAAGGTAAGCCAGGCCCTGGTTCCGCTAATGGCTTCATCGCTGAACAAATATCTATTGCTCCCTGAAATCTCTGTGTTTGAGTTACTAGTTCGTCTTTGTTCTACATCATTGGAGCATTGAACAGCAACAGATGTCCATGTACTCTCATGAACAGCAATATTGTTACTCTCAGCTTGCACTAGCGACCCATGTTCCACGTATTCTGTCGAATTTTGCATAGACTGGCGACTATCAAGCTTGTCTTTCAGTTCCATAACCTTAATATATGCATATACATGTAATACCTGTTAGTAGTCATGCACACACATGACACATAAGTTTGATGCTCATATCTGTAGCTATATGGATACTAACCTCTTGATGAAGATGTTGGTTTTCCCTTGAGACGATTTTGTAATCCTGCTGAAGTACATTGTATAGTCGTTCGAGTTGTTTTCCTTTCAGCTTAGCACGTCGATTTTGAAACCATATCCTAACTTGACGAGGATGAAGTCCTAGTTCCGCAGACAGCTTCATTTTCTTTTCAGGATCCAACTTCATCCTATTCTTTCTTAGCTCGGTAGTTCTACCAGGTGGATGCTGCTGCTCCAGCTCTATCTCCTCCTGGAAACTCCTTTCCAATGCATCTACTTGTTCAATCGTCAACATTGTCTTCTTTCTTGTCATATCCACTTGGTTGTTAATGATGTTTGCTTCATGAACTCAAGTAAAAACAAAAAAAAGAAAGTAATTTTCAGCCTCATGATCATTCACACAACTAGAACATATGTAATTTCATCAATATTTCTGCTAGCTAATTAGCATATATATATATATATGAAATGCATACGGGTATGTATGTATACAAAAAGAAAGAAGAAAAGTAATATAGTATATAAACCTGGAAATATGGGGTGACCAGCAAAGTAGTGATGACCACCATTAACAATGTTCTGTGGTTGTTCTCCTCCTCCTTCTCCTGATGATGATGTTGTACCAATTATTGAAAAAGGAATTTGCCGATTTCTAATTACTGTAGTGTCGCTGCAGAATACGTAGTTCAAATTAGCCATTATATAAAACAGAATAAAGGATGGGTCGGGCTGTGTAAATGCCTAGTTAAAACCTAGTTATAAAAGTAGCTATACATAACCAAAACAACTTGATCATCTATATATACTGCTACCATGTATATATATATATATACCATAAAGATCAGAAAGAGATGTATCGAAAGATCGAGATCCATGAATGCACTATGCAAAGAAAGTGACTGTACAAGCAATTTGAAAGAGATCCATATGGTATACGTATTAACTTTAATCTAACTCCATCTCGAAATTTGGTTATTATTTAAAAAAAAAGGTCCTATTATATCCATGGACGGAATGATATTAACTCCAGTTGCCGAACTGACTTCCAAAGTGTATATTTTGACAAGATTAACGTTCAATCCAGGTTTCACCAGTGATTAAGTACATGGTTCCCTCCGGTTTCCGACCCATAATTTTTAAATACTAAAAGGGTGTTTTGTAAAATGGTCATACAATCTTAATTGGTTTTACAAAATGATCATACTTTTAATTAGTGTTTATAAAATTGTATTTTTCCATCTAACTTAATTATTTTGAAAAAAAACGGTCATAAATACCTTTCTTTATTGTGCAATATAGTATGTATAGGGTCAAACCCGCAGATCAACTCTAACCCAGACCGTATAAACCCAAACCTAACCCGGTTTGTTGGGTAATAAGGCGGAATTAGGATTGAGCTTTTAGAACCCACGGGTTAAATGGGTGGGCCCGCCTAATTCACGGGTTAACTCGCAATCCCGTCATTAAATACAATAATTATTAATTATAAAACTAACTAATTATAACAAAGTTTATTCATCTTACTTATCGTGGTAAATTTTTGTATAATTCATACATATTACTCACTACCACGAACGACATGTCCTTAAGAAACACTGCTGTTAGAAAAGGCAACAAGGTTTTGGAATATCCTAATTGATTAACCAAAACAATGGTACACTGTCCGATATTAAGCATGCTGGAATGTAAGCAATAGGGCACAGATAAGACCGTAGTACTCGACTGTTAAGAAGATATATGCGAAGAAGACAGTAAGAGAGAAGAGTATAATTATATGAATGTTAATAAATTATTGATAAAACAAATGAATACCTTTAAATATTAGAGTCAACCCGTCTAAGATTAGGGTTGAGGTTTATGACCCGTTCTCCAAATTTGTTAGGGATAAGTTGGCTACTCTCAACTCATGACCCGTCTAACCTGCCACGGGTTGATCCTAATCCGGTCTGTTGTTAGATCTAGATATGCATCTAGAGCCTAGATCTGGAATGATTAATCCATTGGGGTCTGCGGTGGGTTCTGAACTGATTGCCATGAACCAGTACCTTTACGATATGTAACAAGTGTAAAAAAAAGTGGTGTATATTTAAAAAAAAAAAAGTAGAATAAGATTTTTAGAAAAAATTAAATAATTTGACGGTTCGAATTAACTCTAAATTGTGAACCCAACGTGACATAACCCTAAAACTAACGGAAACATGATCATTTTGATAATTGTTTGTAACAATACGACTATTTTATAAACCCTACTTATACTCACCACCGCTGATTCAATTCCACGATGTGTCCCGTCCCTAATAATTGAGGTGGGTTATGCCCAATTCATAGTTAGTTAACCGGAGATGGGTTTAGAGGAATTTATCCCACCCACTATAAGGTCGGGACAGACCACGGAATTAGACCCGCGATCAATGTTATAAGTGCTTTATCCATGTTGAAAAACAACCTGGTAGTTATTTTCCCTAGGAAAACTCTGGACAATACCTTGCTCTTATTGTATGCATTATTATCCATAAACAATCATTTTCAGTACGTCTTTATCTCAAAGTGACAGACAAAAACAATGATCATCACGTCTTTATCCATAAGCAATCATTTTCAGTACTCTTATTGGATGTAACAACACCTCTCCCTGGATCTTTTCTTCCCTAATCTCAGACGCAACACAGTACCGTTTCGTCTATAGTGTCTATTGAATCTTTGACTGCTTTTCATAACACCAATCACCTGAGTTCATGGATTGCTTATAATCTCCGCAGCTACTTAATTTGAGCCATTGAGTGTAGCAGAAGAAGGAGAAGATGAAGAAGTCGTGTTGTGTCTAACTGATAGGAACGTCTCTTCCTGAATGTTTCTAATTTTCAGTATCAAAATCTTGAATTGTCAATTTGTCAGGGATTACATAAATTTTTTCACTCAAAACAAATCTCTAATTCTCTTCAATGTCATTTTCATTTTGCCTTTTCTTTTATAATGAGAGTGAATTATTTCAAAACAAATCTATGCACTATCATTTTCATGTTACCATTTTTTAATCTATAATCAGAATGAATGGATCTCAAAACAATCTCATAATTTATAAATCTGGCAAATGAAAATGATACTGCTTAGTCATGAAAACGACTACGATGCTTCTTGAATTAACTGTCAGAGCTTACTTGTAACTTTTGCTTTTGTCTTGAATCCTTCAAAGAAAAAAATTACCACACCAGAAAATATAGAGATGTTGCCATCGCACTGTCGTCAGAAACATTTTAAGCGAGAGTGGGAAGTCCTGCTATGGTTTTTCCTATGGACAGAAGATTCCTTTAAATAGGTGTTGACCAAAAATATATACATTGACTTCGGTTTAAATCATGCGATTACGCCTTGCAAAAGAGGTTTAAGGTTTGATGCTATACAATTTTGTTTTATTTTTTTGATTCGACACAGCTGGGCTCATTCCTCTAGGCAAACCCAGGTAGTTAGATCAGTTCCACTGCTAATCCAACCACCATCTCAACAACATGATTCCCATCTCACTCGGAGAATTGAGAAAATAGGGGATCTAACCCTTCCTAATGAGAATCGATCCTCTTACCTCTCGTCCGCCCGCACCAAGGTTTGATGTTATACATTGCTACCCTCGTTTTATAATTAACTAGATTTATGGCCGTGTTACACACTTGGCGTAGTTGTTCGTATTTTTTTTTAAAACTATATAGTTGCTCCTATTTTTTAGTTATACCTTCCAACCAAGCTTTTCTAATTTCATTACAGGAATTCCACCATTTTCTTACCTTTTTTTTTTATTGTGTTACACTTAAAACTTGATAGTTGCCCCTATATATCTTTTAGTTATAGCTTCCAACCCAGCTCTTCTAATTTCATTATGAGGAATTCCACCATTTTATCACGTTATGTGTCTGTCTTTGAGTATCATAACAATATGAAGCTAGCATCATAGGATATATCTCTTTGGAAAGAGATAGAGTCGGAATATTTCGACAGAGATTGTTACACGATTAACATCAGCTCGTGCAAATAAAAAGCACATTTAGAATGTAGCAAATAATGATCCTGACTAAATTGGGGCTTGCGCGACTTATTTTATCTTTACCAAATTTTGTGTCCACCCGTATTAGTAAATAAGGGTGTCTATTTTTGCGCAAAAATACTAAATTACCCTTTATAAAAACCTAAAGTTATAAACTAAAAGTAAAACCAATTACTTAAACTAATTAATCTAACCCATTTTTTATTCTTCATCAACCGATTATTCTTTTTCTCTTCTACTCTTTTCTCCCTCTTCTTCTCCATTTCAAACCAAAACATCGACAAAAATCGACGATTCAAAAAACGATCAACGAAAATGTCAAAACAAATGAAGTTCCCCATGGAGGATCAACTGAACATAATGGAAGCGATCCAGGAATTGGATTAGCAATTCGAAATAAACAAACTTTTACGGAGGAGGAAGACGAACAAACTCTTAACTCGATACAGCAAATGGATCGAATCAGGTACTTTTCTATTATCCCATCACTCTAAATTAGGTTTTAATCACATGTCAACACTTAATAATTGAAAATTTTGATTTCTGGGTTTTTTGTGAAACCCAGAATCATTCGATGTTCATGTCCACATCAAACGATTCAAAATTGAATCGTTTGATGTTCATGCCCCCGTCGAACGATTCCAGTGTAACTGAAAAGACATGAAATATCGACTCAGAATCGTTGGATGTGGACATTAACATCTAACGATTCAAGGTCGAGAAGAAACCAAACATTTATGTGAATCATTGGATGTGGACATCACTATCGAACTATTTAGGGTGGAGAAGAAACCCAATGTGTCTGTTGGTTTTTTAGCCTAGAATCGTTGGATATGAACACAAACATAGAACGATATTAAACTGTATCAGAATCGTTGGATGTGGACATCCATATCTAACGATTCTGGATCGAAAAAAACCCCAATGTTTCTGTTGGTTTTTGATATGGTTATAACAGTGGTAAGAAAAGTATCGTTCACTCGGACTGAATAAGATTTGATTTTAGACCTAATTTTAATTATAAAAGAAACTAGCAAATAAGTAACAAAAGATGAGGGCAAAATTACCAGGGTCTGGGACTCAGTATTTCACCAATTTTAATATTCATGTGGTTCAAATATTAATTCTAGACAATTCTTGCTCACATAATAAAAGATATTGACTCTAATTCTTTGCCAAAGTAGATTTTTAAAACATTATATGTAAATTATAAGCATGGCGCATCAAAAGTACTTACGACTAAGCATACACCATCAAACAGAATCACAACTAATTAAGAAAAATCATAAATCAAATTAAATTAATGCAAAAGTCATAAAAGAATTAATATATTTACCATAATCATGAAAATTAGCTTTCTTCATTGTCCCAGTGATGGGGTTTAGCTCATGGTCCTTAAAACAAACTCAAAATATGAATACGTGGCTAAAAAGTTCTTTGAAAAGAAGAAATAAAACCGACACAGTGAATTTGAGACGTTTATAAACGTTACAGATGGTGCTTTCTCTGTCGCCGAATGAAACAGAAAAGATCAAAGATTCTTTTACGACGTTGTCCTTAGGTGTTACAACGAAGTTCTTCTTTTTACAACAAAGTTCTTCTTTTTATGATGATGTTCTTCTTTAAACTTTGGGTAACGGTTTATTCAACCTTTTAGTAACAGTTTCTTCATCTTCTTCACACCATCAAAAAAATTATAGAGAATTTTTCTAGCTCTCTGGCCGCAACCAGCCTCCCCTTTTCTTTGACCCCTACAATCTCGTCCCATATCTTTAAAAGATCTTTTTCATTCAATGGAAAAATCTCGGCTGTAAAAACTATAAACCCGAGAAATATTTTCTTCCTTTAAAAAAAACTTGGCAGTTGTAGGATGGAATCTTTGTGATATTCTTGCCTTAGTTTTCCCAATTGTTAATGAATCAGATAGCAATAAAAGCCAACAGCCGAATTACACAATATTTGATTCTCGAAATAAAACATATCGACATGGAATTCGCGTGAACATGTGATATTCTTTCTATTCCAAATCGTGTATATTCCCCTGTATAAGGCTAAAGGATTTCTTTGTCTTAAATCCTTAATTATCTCCCAAAATCTCAAATCTCCTCAGATTGAAAGTGCAAGATAATAAAATTTTCCGCCAAAATCCTATTTTTGAATTGAGTGGTTGCCTTTATTCAAGGCATGGGTTCCTTTAGCAATTCTTGAGGTGCCTTTATCACTTTTCTAGCCAATTTCTCCACAATTGTTTATTCTTCGAAATACCTACAAAAGAACAATATTAGTACATAAATTGAGAAATAACAATATACAAATTGGGAACAAATCAGACATATAAATGTGTTAATCAAATAGCCCTAAACTTATTATTTGCTACTCCTCGAGCAAATCTAATCTAGAAAATAGAAATAAATCCTAACTCACTTTCGTATGCATCGCGATTGCAGTTAGCGTGTGCAACAAGTCTTTAAACCCCTAGGTGTCCCTAGTGGACGAGTTTTTTCTCGTGAAGGTTTACAAGAGGTGTACCCACAAAACCTTTTACTACAAAGCCTAGCTAATTGTGAACGATTGAGGGTAGACACTAAATATGCTATTTAGTTGGCTACAAGATTCTTTGGCTATGGGAGAAATTACCCTGTTTTGGGTCCAATTGTTGTACACGAGTTTGCACTCAGCGTACTAAAATTCATATATAAGAAAACAAAGCATTACTCAGGAAGTCGTACAATGGACCACGATACTTAGAGTCTATCAAAGTTCAATCACATGAATAGAGCTAGAAGATGGATATGGAGATGAAGTTTGCACATGTTGACTAAGGTGAACGGTGTTTCCCATATCTGTCTGAAGGTCAGTGCCAGGATTAATTCTAACGGAATGATATACGCTCCCACTCGTCTTAATCCTTATACTAATATCGACTCAGCTAGTATATACAAGGGCCCCAGAGGTCAATTTATTGAGAATAAAACAATTTTATTATTATTTTTTCATTCATTTTTTTTTGTTTTTGGTTTAAATAAAATACAATAGTGGAGCTTGATCTCAATTACTCAACTTCATCCCAACAACGATAACAAGGCGATGTTGGTGCCTCACCAAATCACTTAGAGAAACACAAAAAAATTACAAAAATAAAAACAGAAGATGATATGGTCGAGGTAGAGTCCGATATATGATGACGACTATCATGTTATTTATAACACCTGAGCTTTGTCCTTTAATGAATAGACGTTTTAGCTAGGTCCCTCAACTCCTATATCCAAGAAATTTGTTTCCATCTACTTAGAATAGTTAGTGTCATCCTGAATTGTTCACACGTTACTAGATTTTGGAGTTTTTGGTATAGTTAAATTTTAAAAAATTTCTCCCTTACCCCCAAACTTAAACTGAACATAGTCCTCGATGTTTTAAAGATAAAGGAAGAGAGCATGAACAAAGAGAATTACTGAGAAAAGTAAAAGAGACAGGGAAAGATATTACCAGTATTGTGTACCAAAAGCATATGGGTTGCCTCCCATAGAGCGTTAAGTTTAAAGTCTTCAGCCAAACCAAAAAAGGATTAGTCATAATCGAATCATATAATAATAATCTGAATAATTGCCGATCATTGAAGTCAATCGAATTTGACTCACTCAGTTGACCACAATGAAAGATACGAAATTGGTGGTCATTCTTAGAAACATGTGTCGATTCTAATTTCCTAAAATATTCGGGTTTAGTTCCAAAATTTATGAATTGACACATTTGACATTCATACGTTCCCATATTTGAAAGAAAAGTATTTGGTGGCAAAACAAAATCAATTACGGTATTATCGCCCGGGTAAACCACATCAACCAAAGGATGGTTTTCTAACGACTGAATTTCTTTTTGGACAATATTAGGTTCGGTAAACAGTTCTTGAAGATAATCTCTTAAAACGGTAGAGGCACAAATGTCAAGTCCCAAGTGAAGGATCTGTATAAGAGTCAAAGGTAAACCACGGGGAGAATGATAATCACCCCCAAACTTAGAATTTTTGGTGTCTCTAGATAGACTAGTCACAATTTCCCTAATTTCTAGGTCATCAGATTCCTGAAAATAGTCAATTGCTTCTTCTAAGTTATAATCATGTGGTGCATCCCCACTCACATTTAAGATCTCTATGAGTCTATCTTCTTCGTTTGAGACTATTGTTCCTGAATCGTTGGACTCTAAAAAACTAGTCTCGGGAAAAACACGTTCCTCTAAACCATCATCGTCTTCATAATAACAAGGAAATATTTCACCATCTATAATAATGGTATCTCTAGTTAAATCCTTTTCCTCTTGAATAGGAAAATAATCATCAACATTACTGGGATTGAAACTAGAAACATCATTATTATCGTGAAGCTCAATTATTGTAAAATTTCCTCGTCACTATGACTACGAATTTCGAATTCTTCGTTAATACTTTCCTCATCCTCATAATGACATGAAGATGATTGAACCTTATCAAAATAAGTAGTGTCTTCTATTCTAACCTCGTCCTCTAAATTAAGAAAATATTCATCATTATTATCAAGGGTAAAATTGGAAACACAATTTTGGCAATTAAGTTCATTTTGAGCAATATTAGAAGCTAACCATTGTTCTTCAATTTTATCCTCATCTAAACGTGCATTAATTTCACTGAGAGCGGTACTTAAAGTTGCAAGTTCTTTATTTTGTTCTAATGACTCTTCATAAAATTTCTTCACTAACATCTCAGTCTTACGTGTCGACTCAGTTATCTGCTTGAGGGCCTCTTCTAGAGAAATATAACTAACATTTTTCTCAGTATAGTATTGCTCATTTACCCGTTTGTACGACTGGTGAGCGTTCAGATAGTAATTGGGATCATTATGGTATGAACCATAACCTCCAGAGGGTTGGTAGTGGTCCCATGTACTATCCACACTATGGTCATAGTACGGGTAATGTCCATTTTGAAATTTCGGTCGATAATTTTTGTATTTGTCCTCATAATACCAGTTCGGCATTTTTTTTATTTTTTTAGTTTCGATGCACGTGCAAATGCAAGTTCGACTAAAAATAGGTAAACTCAGGTTACCTTAGCGAAATATACCTACAGTAAAGACTGGTCAAAGGTACTAGACTAAGGCTCGTGGGGGTTCGACTGATAACACCCAGAGGGTTCAGCTTACTATCCCACGTGTTTTCCTAAAATCGGTGCTGGAAGTTGCAATTGATGTGTGGACTTGTGTGTGTGTGTTTTATATACAAAATAAAATAAAATCTAAAAGAAATATATACAAATAAAAAAAAAATTAATGAAAAATCTAAACAAAATTGAGGTATACTACTTACTTTTTTTTTGTAGGCAATTCTCACAATTAATGTAAATGATCACCTGCACATCAAAGCTAAGAGAAATACCCAAGTAAAATCTGACAAAAATAAATATAAATAGAAATATAAATATAAAAACAAAAATCCTACACTAATTAAAAAATAAACCTAAAAAAAAAAGAATCTAAAACCCTAACCTAAAAACGAGTCCGCGTCGGCGGCGCCAAAAATTGATATGGTTGTAACAGTGGTAAGAAAAGTATCATTCACTCGGACTGATTAAGATTTGATTTTAGACCTAATTTTAGTTCTAACTAAACTAGCAAATAAGTAATAAAAGATGAGGGCAAATTACCAGGGACTGGGACTCAGGATTTCACCAATTTTCATGTTCATGTGGTTCAAATATTAATTCTAGACCATTCTTGCTCATATAATACAAGATATTGACTTTAATTCTTTGCCAAAGTAGATTTTTAAAACATTAGATATAAATTATAAGCATGACGCATTAAAAGTACTTACGATTAAGCGTACACCATCAAACAAAATCATAATTCATTAAAAAAATCAAAAATCAAATTAAATTAATGCAAAAGTCATAAAAGGATTAATATATTTACCACAACCATGAAAAATGGCTTCCTTCATTGTCCCAATGATAGGGTTTAGCTCATGGTGCTCAAAACACCCTCAAAAGAGGAATATATGGCTAAAAAGTGTGTTGAAAAGAAGAAATAAAACTGACGTAGTGAATTTGAGACGTATATAAACGTTACAGATGGTGCTTTCTCTGTCGCTGAATGAAACAAATTCTTTTACGACGTTGTTTTTAGGTTTTACAACAAAGTTCTTCTTTTTACGAAGATATTCTTCTTTAAACTTTGGGTAACGGTTTATTTAACCTTTTAGTAACAGTTTCTTCATCTTCTTCACACCATCAGAAATTTTGCAGAGAATTTCTCTAGCTCTCTGGCCGCAACCAGCCTCCCCTTTTTTTCGACCCGAACTCATCTATATATACTACAAAGGCAAATCTCGTCCCATATCTTCAAAAGATATTTTTCATTCAATTGAAAAATCTTTGCTATAAAAACTAAAAACCCGAGAATTATTTTCTTCCTTTAAACAAGGCTTTGCAGTTGCGGATCGAATCTTCGTCATTTTCTTGCCCTAGTTTTCCCAATTATTAACGAACCAGATAACAACAAAATCCAATAATCGAATCACACAATATTTGATTTCCGAAATAAAACTGATCAACATGGAATTCACGTGAACATGTGATATTCTTTCTATTCCAAATCGTGTATATTCCCCTATATAAGGCAAGAGGATTTCTTTGTCTTAAATCCTTAATTATTTCCCAAATCTTTGACTCAAATCTCCGCAGATTGAAACTGCAAGATAATAAAACTTCCCGCTAAAATCCTATTTTTGAATTGAGTGGTTTCCTTTATTCAAGGCATGGGTGCCTTTAGCAATTTTTTTTGGGTGTCTTTATCACTTTTGGGTTCCTTTATCACTTTTCTAACCAATTTTTCCATAATTGCTTATTCTTCGAAAATACCTACAAAAGAACAATATTAATACATAAATTGAGAAATAACAATATACAAATTGGGAAAAAAATCAGATACATAAGTGTGTCTATCAGTTTTTTGGTCTAGAATCGTTGAATATGAACACTAACATCGAACGATTCGTTAGTCTATAATGCTAGGAATCATTTGATGTGGATGTATCGTGGTGGCCGATTCTACTCTTTGAATTCTTAAATTCACTGAACTCAGTTGTTGATTATCGTATATTGTCGTACTCTTTAGGGATAAAGGAAAGAGAAAGGTACCGGAAAAGAGAGCGAAGAAAAAACATGATCTTGCTACTCCTGAAAGCTTGGGACCTCGTCAAAAGGGCGGTAAGAACTTGGGGGCTAAGCACCGTAGGGGTTCGGCGGGAAAAGCTAAAGCGGTCTCCATCAATGAACCACCTGAAGTGGAGCACCAAGGAGAAGAATATTATTCGTCTTCTGATATAGAATCTGATAGAGCTCAAGGTTAAAAGGAAAGTGATAAGAAAGACAGCGAGAGCAGTAACGGAGGAGAACCACCAGCACCACCACAAATACCACAAGAACGACAAGGTGATAAAGGTGCACCACTGCCTGGAAGGAAGAAGAAAGGAGAATACTTTCCAAAGCCTGAGATGTTGTTAAGTTTTGGTCCCAGTGATCCTATTCATGGGTTAACGGATGACGGAGGAGAGTTGCTATGGGAGTACGAGCACAGGTGGGCTGATAAGATCTGTGCAACCATGGTAAGTATCTCAACCTTACTGTATATATCGTCTACTTTTATTTAAGCTTAATGCATTTTTTAATTTAGCGTGATATGTTATTTAGGATCACGCTGATGCCGTGCGTCTTTTAAAACACCAATCGTCAATTAAAAAAATGGAGTTATGGCCGGTGGATGGAGAAGCACCTGAAGTAAAAAGTATCATCGAAGGAACGGGGTTGATGTTTGAATTTGACAACTCCGTGGTTTGGTATGACAAGCCCCTTGTTTCTGTACTCCTGATGCAGATGAGAAGGTTATAGCCTATTTGGAGGCTAAAGACCCGAGTGTCGTAATTTAGCTCAAGAGGGGTCCAGTTTGATTGAAAACGGACGAACGATACAAACATGCCACTTTGTCGAATGTTCTTCATATCTTAGCCAAATTCCATCGTTTAGGGCTTCAAACAGGCGTTTTTGCTATTTTAGGAAAGTTTTTGTTTTGTTAATAACTTATTCGTTAGGAGTCCGTTTGGGTCGCCGTTTGCGGAAAATAGTTTTATTTTACGAGTACTTTCATTATTTTAGGTCGATCAAAATTTTCCAAAAATAGTAAATTAGGGTTTGAGTCGGTTTAGGTTTTTTTCTTCATCCTTTCTTGACTAGCAAGTTAGGGTTTTTCCCCAAGTCTATATGGCTTAGAGTATACTTCCAAATTCTTTGATACATGGCTTAAAGATAAGTCAGGTATAGAAATTATAAACACAACATGGAATACATATTTGAGAAATGTCTCAGAGGTGGTTATATCAAACCTAACTTGTTTAGGGGAAAAACTAACTGTATGGAAGAAAAAGTTTTTGGTGCCCCTCATAGGAAGATAACCAAAGCTCTAAAACAACTAGAAGGAATGAATGCTTCAAAACATTACACAAACAAACAGCCTCTTACAAACAATAAACTGCAAGAACTGGAAAAATTGTATGACACACAAGAGAAAATTGCAAAACAATCATCTAGAGACAAGACTTTGAAAAGACAAAAAAGAAACAGAATTAATTGTATCACTAATCAAAAAGGCGAAGTGGTCTTTAATAAATCACATATTGCTGATAAATTAAAAGCCCACTTTTCAAACCTTTTTACAGCTTCTACTATTACCTTTGATCAAGAGCTCATGAACCTTTTACCAAATGTTATTACTAACAAGGAAAAGGAGCTCCTATTAGAAATACTCACTGCAAATGAGGTTTGGGAAGTAATAAAAGAAATGAAATCAAACAAATCACCTGAACCTGATGGATTTTCAGTTAGTTTTTTCAACCATAACTGGGAGTTAGTAGGAAAAAAATTATTCTTTTTATCCAGGACTTTTTTATAACAAAGATCCTAAATCCAAAATTCAATGAGACTTAACTATTCCTAATTCCTAAAATAAAGAAGCCAAAAAATTCCTCTGACTTCAGAACAATAGGCCTAAGCAACACACCATATAAAATTTTGTATAAACTTTTGGCTAGTAGGCTAAAATGCATTTAGGAAAAATTATTTCTCCCTTCCAATCATCCTTTCTCTCTTCTAGACAAATAAGTGACAACATTGTTGTGGCTCATGAGCTGATACACTTCTTAAAAAAAATGAAAACTAAATCAGGTGGGTTACGTGTCAAAATTGACATGTCAAAAGCATTTGACAGAGTCAGTTGGGATTTCCTCCTACAAACTCTGAAGGCTTTTGGCTTCAGTTCTGATTGGTGCACACTAATCTCACAATGTGTTTCAACGGCTTCGATTGCAATCCCGCATAATGGCTCACCAGGGATGTTATTCAAACCATCTAGGGGGCTAAGACAATGAGACCCTTTGTCTCCTTATCTTTTTATCATATGTATGGAGGTTTTTTCAAGGTTATTAATAGACAAGGAACAAACCAATCATATTCAAGGAATTAAAATCTCTAGGAATAATATACCAGGCTCACACTTACTATTTAAGGATGACTGCCTCTTGTTTACAAAGGCTAACTTAATCTGCTGCAAGAATCTTTTAAATATCATTGGCCAATTTAGAAGGGCTTCAAGCCAACTAATTAACTTCAACAAATCTGGTCTTTTCTTTAGCAGGAAGATCCATCCTAGGCATCCGACAATGATGACTAGACTTTTAAAGATAAAAAAGATCAACATAAAAGATTCATATTTAGGAGCACCACTTTTTGTAGATAAGTCTAAACTAAAAATATTTGATACTATTATAAGTAAAAAAACAGAGTCTCCAAGTTTGGCAGAGTAAAACCCTGGCTCAAGCAAGTAGAATAGTCCTTAATAAATCAATTTAGTATCTCTGCCAATTTATCAAATGGGTTGCCTTATTTTACCAAAAAATATAACACATAAAACCAATGCAATTCAACGTGACTTCTGGTGGGGTAAAGATGCAAATAATAAAGGTCTTTACCTTAAGGATTATGATTTTCTCCGCAAGCCAACTTCAACGAGTGGGCTTGTTTTTAAAGATGCAAATATACTAAATAGAGCAATGATAGTAAAACTTGCATGGAGGCTAGTTACTCAACCGGATTCTTTATGGGCATTTATTCTAAAATCTAAATATTTCCCTAATGGCTATGTTTTTCACTTAACAAAAAAACATTACAATGCTTCATGGATCTGGAAATGTATACTGCAAGGGGTATCAACAATCCATAAGTATAGTTGCTGGGAGGTAGGAGATGGGCGTATGATTAATGTATGGCTGGACATTTGGATTCCAGGAATGAAACTAATCTTTTTTCACAATATGGTGAAAATAATAACTCTCTAACACTTGTGGCTAAGTTAATAGACTCAAACACTAAGAAGTGGAACTCTGACAAAGTTAGAAACAACTTTACTACCATTATAGCTAATACAATTCTAGGGGTCAAACTTTCATAGACACTAATGGGAACTTGAAAAAAGATAAATTAAGATGATTTTTAAATACCAATGGGGAGTTTAGTGTTAAATCTCTATATAACAAACTACAAAATACTGCATGTGCTTACCTTCCTACTACAAAAGAATGCTTCTGGAAATCTTTCTGGGCTCTAGAAATATCACAAAGAATCAAAATCTTCTAATGGAAATGTATCCAGAATGCCCTGCCTGTCAGACAAAAACTAGGACAAGTTCTACAAGATATTGAAACTACGTGTGTCTTTTGCAATGATCATGATGAAACTATTAGGCACCTTTTCTTTGATTGTTATTATGCTATGTCAGTTTGGATTCTCCCACCTCAAGCTGGATTAAACCTAGTACCCCTTACTGAAAACCCTTTTGTAGACTTGTATAATTATTGGATTGCAGGTAAGAGTGACATTCAAATCATAAAGGTAGCTGCCACTAAATGTTGTTGGCTAATCTAGAAAGAGAGTTGCCTAAGGATTTTTCAAGGAAAGTCAAGCTCGAGTCTGCAAATTTCTGTAGCAGTTCAGAGGCATATAAACTATTGGTCTTTACAAAATTTGGAAGTTCACAATAATACAACTGCAGATACTAATACCACAGAAAAAGGATGGAGAGCACCTCAGTCAAACCACTACAAATTATACTTTGATGCTTCATGGGTATATGCCAATTTACTTTCTGGTTATGGACTAATCTTGTGCAATAATGTAGGTGAAGCTCTCTCAGCTAGATATGAGACCTTCTATGGAGTCATCCCAGAAGAGGCTGAAGCTCTAGGTCTGTTAGAAGCTGCTTATTGGGCAAAAAAGATGGAGTGCAATAACTTTTCATTGGAAGGAGATTGCAGGAGAGCAATTGATTTTGCTCAAAGGAAAGGGAATTCAGCAAATTGGAGGTACCAAACAATTATCTCAGAAGCAGTAAAAATTTTATGGAATATAATATTTTTTTAGGTTTTATTTTTTCCTTAAGAGAAGGAAATTTATCTGTCGATGCTTTAGCAAAAGAGGAAAAAAAATCAGAAAATAGCAAGCATCAATTGTGTTTAATGCCTTCTTTCTTTTTACCTTTTATTGTTTAGATAGATCTTTTAATTTTCCAGATGAAAACTCTGTTTCATTCTCTTATTTATCCGTAACTGGGACAAATGAGACCAATAGTCTATTGGAGGGTTCACATATTCAAGGCATGCCGGAATAGGCGAAATCAACAGATTATGGGTCTTTGCTATCTTACGTGCATCCAATGCATGTGTCAAAAAGATATTTACAAGTAGGCACGAAACCAGGTGGGTTAGAACTTTTTTTATTTTCTAATCCGTGTTGACATTCATTGCCAAAGACGATTTAAAAAAAAAAAAAATTAAGGAGAATGAAAAAATGGCTACTCGGACTAAAGTTAAAATTAATCCTTTCATAGGTCCGTCCTGTTTACAATTAATCCTTTCATAGGTCCGTCCTGTTTACAAGACCAAATTAATTACAAGATTATGTAATCTAGACAGTAAGTTCTATATTCTAGCTGGATAAAGCTTTAAGCTTCGTGCTATATATTCCAATAACATTTTATCTGTCAATTAAAAATTGCACTTTATTTTTTATTTTATTACAAGAAATCAAAACGCAACAACAAGAAAAAAACACCAAAACAATTTGAGCTAGACAGGTTAGTGACCGATGGAAAACAAAGATTACTAAAAGAAGCTACTCGCTTTTCATAAAACTGTCTGCTTTTAAAGGGCACCAGAAGGTACATATGCAAAATAAATATTTGGTAATAAGCCAGAGCCAATTGCATGTACCATTTGCTTTTCCTTAAGATAAAATTCATAATTAACCCCTACGTTTATCGAACTTCTTACCTAACCATCTCAATTCCGGTAGAATTTTACTTTTAGATTAACTAAGTTATTAGTGTAGTACTAAACGATTCATTATACGATAGCCATCTGCTTATTTAGGGATACTCCGGCGAAACACCCCAATAGGGAAATGAGGCAGTCGAATAATAGTCCGCTTCGTCGCTGCACAAATAACTGTTGCGCTCTGAAATCTTTGTGTTTGAGTTTTGGCCGGTTCGTCCTTGAATTGCAACAGATTTCCTTGTACTCTCAGCGACAACTTGCATTTGCGGCCCATGTTCCACGTTTTCTGTAGAATCTTGCATAGACTGCTGGCGTCCGGCAAGCTTGTCTTTCAGTTCCATAACCTTAATGCATATACATGTAATATATATTTGTTAATAGTCATATAAGTTTCATTCATATCTGTAGATATAGCTACTAACCTCTTGATGAAGATGTTGGTTATCCCTTAAAGCGATTTCATAATCCTGCTTAAGTACATCATACATTCGTTCGATTTGCTTTCCTTTGAGCCTAGCACGTCGATTTTGAAACCATGTCGCTACTTGACGGGGATGAAGTCTTAATTCCGCAGACAGCTTCATTTTCCTTTCTGGCTCCAACTTAACTCTATTCTTTCTTAGCTCTATAGTTCTACTACCAGTAATTGGCTGTTGTTGCTCCAGCTCTAAATCCTCCTGGAAACTCCTTTCCAATGCCTCTACTTGTTCACTCGTCAACTTTGTCTTCTTTCTTCTCACATCCACCTGGTTGTTAATGATGTTTGCTACATGAACTCCACCACCATTGTCAGCCTCGTGGTCATTCACATAACTAGACCACAATTTCATCATCTCTGCCCCAACCGTTCCTAATCAAATTATAAATTAGTTGCGCACGGTCAGAATCTGCTAGCGAATGCATACGTAATATATATTACAAAAAGATAGAAGAAAAAAAAGAACCTGGAAATTGTGGACCAGCAAAGTAGTCACAATGGTAGTGAGGACCACCATTAACAAAGTGTTGCTGCTGTTCATCTCCTCCTCCACCTGATGTGGTACCAACTGTTGGGAAAGGGATTTGGCGATTTCTAACTGCAGTGTCGCCGCAGTATACATAGTTGGAATTAGCCATTATAAATCAAAAAACTGATAGTGATATTGGGTTCTGGCTTTGCACTGCTGCCTAATTAAAACCTACTATTGCTATTACTATTTAGTACTTGAGAGAGAAATGTAGGCTTATATGGTTTAGCTAGTTTGCAATTGCCTAATGCTTCTACTACTTTTTATAGAAGTGAATCTGTGAGTACTGTGGGTGTTGAAAGAGATTGATGCCATAAAGAGAAAAAGAGAGATTTATGCATCAAGGCAAAGAAAGTGACGGTACAATAAGTACACTGTAAATCTAATAATATTATTGGTATGATGTCTGATATATGAAAATAAACAGGCCAGAGAAGATAACAAGCAGATTTCCGAGAGACAGAGTTGCGTAGTTTTTAACTTTTAACTCGACTCCAACACGAAATATCACGAGTGCAACTTTGTGCACCCTTTTTTAACTAAAATCCAATTTTAATTATTAATTTTATTTTAGCTAAATCAGTTTTTTTTTAAAATAAATTATGTAAAACAAGCTTACTAGAGGTGGAAGATTCATCGAAGTTCGCTCTAGACAGAGACAAACCCTCACTGATCTCCCTTATCAGTTTACTTAGAACTAAAACATACATAATGAGGTTTTTATATGAAACAAGAAATAAAAATACAGATTGGATACGTATATATTATTTCGTTAAAATCTTGATAAGGAAAACTAACAGGAATAAAACTTCGACGAAGGAAAAAAATACAAGGCGATAAATCCTAATAAAATAATTAAAATTAAAGATAACTAAAACATTTAGTTATTGAATAATCTAAGGATTCTCTAATCTTTATCGGTACCCACTGAACCATTTTCTAATTCTGACGGTGTATATATATATATATATATATATATATATATATATATATATGTCCACAAGTAAGTTGTGGGATTTAAGCGCCTATGCTCTTGATAGAACTAAAACATTATCCATCATGATAAGGTAAGAACATGAGATAGAGAGTTTGTCTGGGCTGTTTGGGCCCTCTTTCTATCCAAAGTTAGTAGATCAGACAAAAGCACTAGGTGTGGGCAGGCATTTTGGCAGGTTGCATTTGAATTGTTTTTTATTTTGTGTGTGTGCGCGCTAATACAAATGCTGCCCGGTTTGCCTTCTCACGACAAAAATTAAAGTTACTACTGTTTTTGGGGCCATTTAACCGTCAATAGTCAGTCGAGGCATTAACTAATTATCCAAAAATATTGAATAATATAAGTCCTTTTGGTTAAGTGTACGTCTTCAATAATGTCATCAAAAAAATCAGAAAACGATTATCCCCATAGACCCTAGCTTGTATAAAGCTTATATAAGGCTATACAAGCAGGTTTTGTTTTTTTATCGCATTTTTTTGGAATGATAAACTTTCACTTTTTTTCTTCTTAGGTTAAAATCCTAATCTGGAAGGGAGCAGTATTTCTCTTAGTGTGCAACAATACTGTAATTGCAGGAAATCCTACAACATATCCAAGAATAATCCTAAGCTCTGTTCATATCTTCTACCTGGAGTTTATGATCAAAACTTCACACAATAAATAAAAACAATGAACACAAGGGATTTACGTGGTTCAATGTTAAAATCTACATTCACGTGAGGGATTTCACTATGATTTGATGGTGATTACAAGCTCAGAAGATTGTTTATGAACTCTCTCAGTGTTACTCTCTCTTGTTTTTTTTACCGAATTGATCAACCCTAATACAGTTACTTACAAGCCTATTTATAGCCAAAACATAAAATTAGGGTTTAGTTCACAAGTCCTCGGACACTATTTGCTCCGGACATAGCTGGCTTCGCCGAGATGATTTATTGTAGCTTGTTTGGTGATGCTCTTTGCTTCGCGAGGACTTCGCTTCGTTGGTAGATTTTGTCTAATTGGCCTCGCAATAACCATTGTTGTTCTCACATTCCTCATGTAATAATATCTTGCCACATGTCCTGACAGCTAACAGATAGCTGATGTGACCGCCCTGTTCGCGCATTAAATTCCCAGCTGTCCAATTCAAACTTAGTCGTTGATTCTTTGGTAGTGCTTTCCACACGTCTTAATTTTATTCAATGGTGAAAATCCCTATATTAACTGAGTATACCTTCAGTGTTCACTTGAAATATGTCTTTCTCGTGTTCATGTACTGAGAATATGAACACGTGACGTGATGATTTTCTATCCTATGAATACACCCATGTTTCACGCTGGCTACACCCAAATTATCTTCCATTAACTTTAGAATTTGATCAATAAAATATACCGTAAATGTTAAACAACAGTGGATATCATCAACCAACAATTTTAGTACTAACTGAACGTCAACACTTTTACCTCTAAAATATTACTCTCCGTCTCAAACAAAGTACGTAGGTCTTTCTAGATTTTTATTTCTGCCTAAAAATAGGCAAAATTAGAAAAGGAAAAAATATAATTTATGGGACAAAAATAGTATATGTTTACGAAGTCCGTTAGTACATGCATGACAGACTCTATTTGTTTGTGTGATTTTTTGTTAACCAAGATAATCTCCATGATTCATGATATATGTAGGTTTGGATAGATGAAACCGTGTAGTTGCGTCTAACAGGGACGTTTCAATCTTGTAATCATGGAAAACATATAAAGTTCATTTGATTTTAGAAAAAGTTTCTTCATTGTCATTTTCATTTTTACCTTTTCTTCAAAAAAAAATTTATCTCTTCACTATCATTTGCAATTTAACCTTTTCTCTTTTATAATAAGGAGTGAATGAATCTCAAAACTACTGTGCATGTCTCAAATGAAAATGACTATTCACACTCTACTTCATGAATTAACTGTCAGGCATGCTTATAATTATCGAGAAATAATAGATTCACCCAGATTTTTTATAGAGTGAAATAGAAAATAGAACTCACTATGCCTATTTCTAATTAAACGTTAAAGTGTTTTTATCTCTTCCATTGATTTTCCTCTCGGTAGCTTTCACGGAAGAAAGCTTGATTGGTCTAGCAACACCGATAATTATCAAATTTGTGATTTGTCTTAAATTCTTAGTAGAATGAGAAAATTACCATACCAGAAAATAAAACCCAAACGGATAGATGTTGCCAAGTTGCCAACCCACTCTCGGAAACATTTTAAGCAATAGTCCGAGATAAAAAATTTATAAATGCGAGATAAGTTTCTTTTAAAAGATTAACAAATTCAAGATACCAGAGGGGATTGGACACTAGTCAATTCAAAGATTTCCTTGCACACAAAGATCTACAATGAAGTTTACAAGGTTATTACAAGGGTTACTAATTTATTGTGGGTGTACCAAAATTCATATCGGAAAAAATAACTCCAATGTATATTGATACATTCCTAAGGCTGGTTCTTATACACCTCTTAAATGATTATATTTGGTTATTTTGAGCCGCTATGAACCTATTAAATGATCAAAATAACCTCTCAAACACTCAAATTTGGAACTTTGCACAACGCGGCGGAGGCTTAGTCGAGCGACAAAGACTATGTCGCTCGACAAAGTGTAAGTCGTTAGCGACATAGTCTCCATCGTTGGCGACCAAGAGTCCGTCGCTCGACGGTGACTATGTCGTCAACGGCTAACACATTCCCGCCTATAAATTCACCATTTTTAAATCAAATTTTTACACAAATTTTATCTACTTTCTACTCAAATGGTACAAATTATCTCGCCTCGTGTTCACACATGTGTATTTATAGGGACAAAAAATTAAGTATGTCTCTCTCATGAGGTACAACCATCACATATCCTGAGAACATGAGGCAATGAAGTATGTCTCTCTCATGTTCATGTATTCAAGATGTGAACACTTGAGATCTGAAAAGTGGATGCTCCAACGTCTCGAACGGGCTGATATCCTGAGAAGGCTCCTACTCTAGGAGTCGGGGTATAAAGATCAGAAAATATTGGATTATGCTCTGGAGTCGTCAAATCCAATTCTCCGGACTCAGGTGTCATAAAAGTTTCTTGCAAGTTATCTGGTGTAAGCACTTGTTTGACTGCTTCTACGACTGCCTCTGCTTCTATAACTGCCTCGACTTGGTTGACTTAGACTGGATTCATCTGGAATACCAAGACTCAATGTGGGTCAGCAGCCCTAAGTAATAATTCTCCATTTGGTGTGATCGTTAACAATAGTCGTTCAACCTTTCCCACAACTGATGTTCTGTAGCTTCTACCCCCCCAATACGGATACGGCCGTTCCATAGCTTGGGAATTAACTGGAACAGTGATATGCTCCCTTTGTAGATTAATAATCGGCACATGCCAATCAAACGGTAGCATACTGACGAAAACGTCCCTGGCCACTGGGATAAACAAAGGAAACGGGCGTTGCTGGTGGAGGTTGGGATGGAAGAAACGCAGAATCAAGTGGAAATCTACCTAGAGCTGGCACATCCCTCACTCCCACATGTTGTGGCTCCATGGTAATGTTAGGCATTCTAATCTTGTTGAACCAACTGTTATAATCATGTTCGTTAGTAGGGGCCACGACCAAGACCTCAGCACGTTCCCATTCTTGAACATGTTGCAACAACGTACAATAATCCTCATATATATATATATAGGAAATATCCCGCTTGGAAGTGGGTTGATTGTTTTTTCACTGTTCTACGTTGAAGTTGTAGAAGGTGTCTTTCCCCAAAGTACTAAACACCCTTCCTGAATTGAGTACTGAAAAACACCGATTGACGTAAACTGAACTCTAGCATCCTTTGAGCAGGTTCAGTGTGGTACTTTGGATGATCCACATACGACATATGAATAAAATTTTACCTTTTTTACACACTTGTTGAATCCTTTGAGCCAACTCAGAGTGTTGACCGTCATCGACCTGATTGAGGATCCAGTTGTCAGACTGGTACTTCTCTATAATTGGAAAAACAATGACCTGTTGTAGAAGAGCAGGTTCACCAACACGGAAGTAAGTATACTACCAATACTGTGAAAACATTGGGAAATTTAATTAGTTAGTAATTAAAGATTTTAAAAAAATTTAAAATTTAAAAATAAATAAATAAATTAGCTTTTTACCTCCAAGATTCTCCAAAAAAATTTCAAAATTGGTTTGGAGACCGAGCAATCACCGAGGCCTATGTACAAAGAAGATAACAGTGCAGACCCCCAGTCATATACCCTGGAGATAACTATAAATTCTCAAGCGTATCGAGAAAACCAACAGGTATCACTGAGTTATCATTTGGAAAAAGACATTGTCCTACCACGTATAACACAACACTCTTTCGAGCTCAATAAAGTGCTCAACTTTCTCATATTCAGGATGTTGATCCACTTTCTCTCTATAGCGTTTTAAAAAAGCTTTCAACCCAGAGACTTTGATTCCGCCAGCCTTGATAATTCTTTGTTCATTATTTCCTTCGTCATCATCACAGTGTAATACAAGGTGTTGTTTCCATCTATTTTTTCCTTGCCACTTCTGTTGGTCATATGGAACCATATCTCCCTCGCATAGTATTCCCGTCAACATATAAATATTTAAAGGCGTAACTCCTACAAAAAAAATATTTTGAAATTAAATTTCGGTTATAAATCCTAAAGTTTGCATTACCTAATGTTTGCATAATCTAAAGTTTGCATATATAAAACCAAATATAAGAAAAATGTAAAAAATTAATTAGAGAACAAACAAACTTACCGCATTCGAAATTCTTAATTAAAATAGAACGTATTTGTAGTCTTCCACCAATGTGCTAATAATACTTGAACAACAACTGTCCTATGGTGCTTAGTGGTTCAAAAATATATATGATACCACGGATATCTCCGGACTTTTTCTTTAAGTGCATTAGGGAGCCACTCATACACGATACCAAATTCAGTCCACCCACCTCTTAGCTTGGTATACTCAGTTCTCTCTTGATGGCCTAATATATGAACATCCACTACACTAGTGCCCGCAAGCTGTCTAATTTGTTGGAATCCCTCCTCTCTATCCTTCTCCCATTTCACTCCACTCTTTGGGCCGTCTGATGGTTGTCTTTTTATGTTTTTATTTTATTCCTTACACTCATTTTAGCAGAAGATTGTTTTTGCAATAAAAACTCTAAAAAAAATTTACTCTAGATAATTTTGGTTGAATTCGATGTGAAAAATGTGAATGAAAGAGGCTCAAATTATAAAATGTGAAGACTTGATCGTGGGTGATGCAAAATATGTCGAGCGACATAGTTTTTATCGCCAGCTATAAAGACTTGATCACTGGCGATAAAGACTATATCGCACGACAAAGTCCTAGCCGCTTACATCTTTAACCATAGTGGCGCGACCTGTTTGTCCAGCCACCTAGATGGACAAACTAACCCATATGATATGGGTGCATAGGAACCGGCCTAATCAAATTGGTAACTTTCTAGAGAAATTTTGTCAGTTTACTCGTTAATTTTTAGGGGTTCTTATATGATGGGTTATGACTTGATGAGTGGATTTATATATTTATTTGGGCTTATTGGGAATATGTCCCGGATTTGAATTATCAGTTGAGGATATGTTCTGTAACGGTCGAATTTAAGGGATATGTCCAAGCCGTCCATTTTTCCGTTAAATACATATTTTTAGACAATTATGCCCTTGACATTTAAATTGGTTTCACACCATCATCAACTCCCGCTTCCGTCAATCAATCACCATCATGATCAACTTCATAAATCCGGGATATATTTTCAATTTTCCCTCTCTTTAACCATTAAAAGTTTTATGTGTGGAGGACATAACTGTCCAAAAATATATATTTAACGGAAAAAATGGACGACTGGGACATATCTCTTAAATTCGACCGTTATAAGACATATCCCTTAATTGCTAGTTCAAACCCGGGATATATTTCCAATTTTCCCTATTTATTTCCTGGCTAATTTGAGGCCTACCTGTTTTATATATTTAAGGCCTACTAATTTTAGTCTCATCTAAGTAAAGGATAATGGGTGTCTAAAAAGGGTGAAACTACTAATTTAATTTCACCATTAAAACTTAAAAACTTGAGTCAAATCTATTTCAATTTCACTCTCTCGGGTACTTTTCTATCAACTCATTCCTTATAATTAGGTTTTTGATTCATTCATACATTCAAAATTGAATATTTTTAAAAAATTTGGGTTTCTGGGTTTTATCCAAAATCCGCCGATACGAATGTTCACATTAGCCGATCGATTCTAGACAATCGGACGATATGCACAAACATGTCGACCTATTTCTCTGGATGTTCTTCATGGTTGAAGAATATCAACCCATAATCAGTTGATGTAGACATTCATATAGACCGATTCTGGTTAAAGGAAATGCCCAATTTTCGGTAGGTTTTTTAGGATACAATCGTCCAATATAAACCTCCATACACGCCGATTCTGCCACAATCGCCGATTCTTGAAGTTTGTGGAGTACCATACTCGATTTGGAAATGAGTATGATTTCATACTCGATTTGAGAACGATTATTACTGAGTAGTTCATACTCATTCTCAAATTGAGTATGAAAACATACTCAATCTTGAAACTACAGTATGGTATGATGTAAGAGTGATTAAGTTAAGAATTGGCAATATGGATACACACAACGACCTAATGTGCTTGATGTTTTTCAACATCAACAAAATAACAGATTATGGGTAAGAACAAATTGTGATTTCTTTTGTTTGTTTTTTAGATTACAATCGGTCGATATGAATGTCAATATCGATCTATTCTAGAGTGTGATTTTTTAAAATCGGTTGATACGAACATCTGTATACGCCGATTCCTTTATTTCATTCGTGAATGAAGAACATCAAACCAGAATCAACATACTTGTATTATTGTATCCACCTATTCTAATTTGATATTCTTAAAAAGAAAAATTAAATTTTCTTAAATCTTCATGTTTTTAAATATTCATTAACAACAACTAATTTTATAACTAAAACATTTAATTCACGACTAACACGATTGCGGCTTACGGGATTCATCGATCTCTCTGTATAATTCAAGACTTGCAGAAGGAGATGTGAGAAAAATAATGCAGTTGTGCTGCTGCCATGAGACTGCTTGCTTATATAGAAGCTGATATATTAGAAGTTGTATCGGATTAGAAGAGACACTTTCTATAAAAACGGAAATAACGTGGACTGCTAAATGCTAATCTCTATATTTCCTTTTCTGATTCGGTCAAAAAAACGTTACAAAGTCTATATATAAATACATACCGCTGGCAGTCCAATTTTCTTCACCGATACTTTCATTCCATCTTTTCTCTCTGTTCTTACGATTCCAAATCCAAGAAACTTATTCGATCCATCGCCTCTCTTACAAGGTAAGCTCCTAGATTGATTTCTTGTTATCAATTTTCTTTTGTTGTTCTTGAGTTCAGATCATGATTCACGTATTCAGATCTGATGATTTCTTTATTATCAGTTTTCTGGTTTTGATTTTGTTTAAGGCCTTAATAATGATTCATGTATTCAGATCTGATGTACTTATTTTATCTTTCAGAGATTATGATTGGATACTAGGGTTTTCATGTGTTTTCTTTAGGGTTTTTTTTTCTTGTAATTGTTGTATCTGAGTGATGTAGACAACTTATTTACATTTAGGTTTAGGTTAAGTACAAAATTGATG
>JAJJMC010022402.1:730780-772739 GCA_023531435.1 Papaver californicum
AAACAACTCGAAGATGGACGTACCCTTGCTGATTACAATATACAGAAGGAGTCTACCCTTCACTTGGTGTTGCGTCTCAGGGGAGGAATGCAGATTTTTGTTAAGACTCTGACAGGAAAGACTATCACTTTAGAGGTGGAGAGTTCTGACACAATTGATAATGTGAAGGCCAAGATTCAGGACAAGGAAGGGATTCCTCCAGACCAGCAGAGATTGATTTTCGCAGGTAAGCAGTTGGAAGATGGAAGAACCTTAGCAGATTACAATATTCAAAAGGAATCAACACTGCACTTGGTTCTTCGTTTACGTGGTGGTATGCAGATTTTTGTGAAGACCCTTACTGGGAAGACAATCACATTGGAGGTTGAGAGTTCTGATACCATTGACAATGTGAAGGCAAAGATTCAAGACAAGGAGGGGATCCCACCTGATCAGCAGAGGTTGATTTTTGCCGGAAAACAATTGGAAGATGGAAGAACTCTTGCTGATTATAACATTCAGAAAGAATCCACTCTTCATCTTGTCCTCCGTCTTCGCGGTGGTGATTATTGAAAAGTGTTGGTGATCTTTTTAACTCTTTCTGGAAACTGATATATGTTTTGTCTTCTAGGGTTCATTGTTTAAGAAGTTGTAACTAGTTCTTTTCTTTCTTGTTCTGAAACTAT
Organism: Papaver californicum; assembly: GCA_023531435.1. Taxonomy (NCBI): domain Eukaryota; kingdom Viridiplantae; phylum Streptophyta; class Magnoliopsida; order Ranunculales; family Papaveraceae; genus Papaver; species Papaver californicum. The sequence continues at coordinate 731,446 of JAJJMC010022402.1, forward strand.
GTTATGCTCTGTTTAATTCCTGTTTACCCTGTATAATAAGGTTCCTTGCCATAGTTCCAATGAATTTGGGAATGCTTCTAGTATAAATTAACACAATTCTCTGTTGCTTGCTTACTATTTTGGATGAACTTGTTTACTAGCGATTGGTTGTTACTGAACAATTTGTTTTTGTTCAAAGCGATCAATATAAGTTACTTGCCAGGAAAATTAGAATGAATTACTGTAAGAACACAATTCACAAGAGCAATATTTAAAGGATAATGATTTGCTCGACTAATGATAGACAATAGTACTTTCTTTCATACCAAAGCTAGAAGTATAGCTCTGTTTTTTGTTTCACCCACCTACCTAGACAGATTTTCCTAACAGTTCCTGGTTATATGTTTTCCACAGAAGGCAACATTTGCAGAAGTATCAAAAAAATAATCTGAATTTTGATAACCCATAAATTTTGATTACAAATTGAAGTAGATTAATCTGCAATGTTGCAATATCGTTTTATTTCGCTGATCTTTCTTGGGTATCCGCGTTATCTAGCTTTATGCTCTTAATTGTTGTCTGGATGGGTCAGCCAATCTCTCTGCAAATGCACTTGCTCTTTTGGCCTATCCAAAAGCATAAACACGAACCAAATCAGAATGTGAAATAGAGCATGAAATTTGAAAGAATGCACGTGCAAGATGAGAACATGAAAGAAAAAGAACAGCAACAGAGATAGATAGATATAGAGCTTACCTGCATATCCCAGTCGCATCTGACAGTGATTATGATCAAAATCAAAGTCTGGACAGCGGTACCACCTATCATCCCACTCCATATACCCTGCATAAAACATTCACAATGCCGCGAACCACATTTAGTTTGATAATGAGTTTTAGCTGTTATTTCAATACCAAAGTGCTGTCAAGAGAACGTACCGAAACACCAAGATTGAAAACCCAACCAAGGATGGCGCCAACAGGGAGTCCAACAACGTAGTAGCATCCAAGGTTTATGAATGCCACTGATGCTTGCCATCCTGATCCTATAGCCACGCCTGGTTTCACGAACCGAAAGATTCAGTAAATGGTAAGCCAATTTTATAGATGATTTAGAATCTTACTTAAGGACAAAGTCCGCAATTGTTAATGGAGATGGTTATAATTGGAGTTGATTATTACCAGAGAGAACAGGTTGAACGCTGTTGAGGAGAATAGTGATGGCCAAAAGTAGCGCAAGCTTATCAACTGCTCCAAGGACAACCTCATTCGACGTGAAGATAATTGCCAAGTTTTCACGAAATATCATGATTATTACGCAAAAGATGAGCCCTATTATAAGAGACGTTGTCACTGATACTATCGACGCAAACTTTGCAGCCTTCCCATTTCCTGCCCCAAGCTCATTTGCCACCCTTACTCTGCGAGTAGTTTAACTTCATCGTTAGTTATGATTCCAGTCATACGAACATAAATGTGACATACTCCCACACCCCCCTAACCAAAACACATTTTTGGTTGTTTTTTGTGTGCCTGGTCCCTAAGAGAAGATGGTCGCCTAATAGTTGTCGGTCGACCTTGGCTTCTTCATTGATGTTCCTCTAGCAGTTTGTTCCTTAGGATGACTTGAGGTCCCATATGGATGATGAGCAAATAAGAAATATATCACTCCAGCACCACAAACCAAATCTATCACAAATTCTTGCCATATATTCAAAATGTATTTACGAAATGTTTATGTATAAGAAGATAAGAATCCATAAAAACTGACATAAGTGAGTACGTCATTTCTTTAGATAAAAGCACTTTTTAAAAATTTTCTTTTTAACTTCTCATACTGCATCCAAGATTCCAAATACAAATCGACCACGCAACTCATAACATTATTATCCTTAAAAAAACCTACTATTTGTCATTATTTGAACACCAACAACATAGTCCTTCTATTAAATCGCAATTTATTACCTGAAGTTAAAATTTGTCTACATCTTATTTTCTTTCAATTTTCTTTTATAGGAACATCAAATCATGTGACATTTTGGCATCCGATTGAGAAACTTGAACTTCTTTTGCAACAACAAACACAAAAATAAATGGAGAGATTCATGTATGAATGGACATATGTGGAGCCAAATCCCCCAAAGTGGCTGCACAAATCAATCCACACATTTGTGGAGTTTATGCTTTATTCTTTATGGCTTTCTTTATCAAATTTATTCTTTCTAATCTCACCTAATCTCACTACTTAAGTGCTTACCAAATTCACATGGAAGGAATTGATAAACATACTACACTCTAAATGACATTTGGCTACTTCTTCCTATTATACTTGATTTAGATATATTCTTGTGCTAAAATGGAATGACAGAATGAATATCCAAATAGTCCTAGATCAAGAAATGTATAAACAGTTATGGGAAATCCTTTCTTGCAAGCTGGAACCCATTGGAGATTTTCGGTTACACCCGAACCGTATACATTTCTTTTTTATCTTAATATATATTCGTTCTCTGAAAACCACGTGCATGCATTAATAATTATTACTGAATATGAGCGAAAGTAAAATAAATACTTACCCAGTTGCAGCAAAGAAAGCAAGTGGAACCATCATTTCCCATGCATTGATGCTCATACTGTAGAAGGTACAAAGATATGACAAATTGATTAGAAAATTAACATCCAAAAAGACATTATAATGTAAAAGCAAAAGATAATAAGATCTTGATTCCTTATAGACTGAGCAATTACCAGACAGAAAGAGCATCCAAAGCAATCTCAGCATTCTTTAAGTTTCCGGTCATCAAAACTAGTATTCTGTAATACCAATTCTCCAAGCTGAATACATACACAAATCCAATATTAGCCGGAGAAATAGATCAATAATCGGTATCCCCGGGGGCTACAAGTTCGAGCATCTAGATGAATACCATAACATGACACCAGAAGCAGCTGAAAGTTTGAGAAATTCCCGAAGACCAGAAAAGGCTTGAAAAGAGAAACCAGTCCAAGTAAGAGGACAACCACCAAGAACAGTATAACCGAACAATCCAAACACCAAAACCCACCATGAAAAATTCAACGTAACCGCAGTACCAATCAAACCGAGGCCTAATTTGTTAACAAACAACCAACTGACAAAAATATGAACAACTAAAGCTGCCAAAGCAACCCAAGCTATAACTCCAGTCTTTAGCTGACTCTGAAGAAATCTCTGTAATGGGAATTGAAAAGCGAATGAAAAATGAAGTGGAATTAACCACATCGCTACTAGTCCTGATTGTTCCGCTACGTCTTGCGGTTGTCCTAAGAATATAAGCAACGGAGTAGCGAATACGAATAGTGGGAGTAGTAGTACTGCACATAGAAAAAGCACTATCCATGAACGCTGCATATATATTCCTAACATATGGTATTTCTTTGCTCCATATGCTTGTCCACATAACGTCTCTAACGCGCTCGCCATTCCCAACTAGTTGCACATAAACAAAACCAATATTCATCAAAACTTTAACTCAATTCATCGTCGGCAAAAAGGAATATAGATAGAGATGGATGGCATACCAATAAACCGAAGCTGAAACCGACGATGACAGTGTTAGCAATGGAGATTGAAGCGAGTTCGAGATTGCCCAAGTGACCAGCAAAAGCTTGAGTTATAACATTCATGGTATAAGAAGCTATTCGACTAAAAACGGAAGGACCTACTATATGCCATAATTTTTTTGATTCAATCCATACCCTTGTAGTTAAATCCTCTTGTTCTTCATTTTTAGTTTGACCATCACTGCTGTTTTTCGATAATTCTTCCTTTTCTTCTTCTTCTTCTAATCTTACCAATAATGGAACCTTATTTTCTTCTAGTACTTCACCATTGTTGTTGTTCTTCATCTTTTTGTTTGTTGTTGGTTAGTTTGGTCCTCCCCAAATTGATTGATTGCTCTCTCAAACTTTAGTGGGAGAATGCAGGAGAGAACTTCTCAACTCAATTCTCACACATCTACGTTTATATAGGCACTTACCAATTAGCGAAATTCTAAACATAAGGAAAACTCTGAATACTGTAAAAATCATAGATAATTAAAATAGAATCTTACTGAAAATATATTTATAATGAAAAAATAACAAAGGTATATTTGAGAGTTTTTTTTTAAGAATATAATTATAAATAGAAATTTGACATAATTTTAAAACAGAAAAAAAGATATTATAGATAAAAGAAATATTGAAACAGAAGGAATATAATACTGTTTTATTACAAAAATAACTTTTTATTAACGAAAGAAATTAACTCCATTAAAAAAAGAACATTTTGAAGAAACGACAAGTAATCCAAAGCCAAATTTGCTTTCAACATTTGCCTTCCTTGAGAGAGTTAGTTTTGTCGGAGTTTCACAAAGCAAAGTAGTGAATGTGATGGCCACTAGTAATAAATGACAACTACTTCCTTAACATCCACCCACCGTACGCAGTAAGGGTTGTGCATCACAGACTGCTAACCCACCACCGAAATAAAGCGGAATGGAAGAAGTTCTTAGACTCATTTACTCTGTGGTGCCGATTTCTGCAGCATAACCGTCGTTCAAAGCCTAACAGTCGTTCAAAGGCTATAGCCCACGTTTTTCAAATTCTAAATCTGAGCACTGAAAAACCCTTATGGGTGATAACTTGGGCCACAAATAGGTATGCAAAGAAAGCAGAAGAAGACCCACAAATGAATCATTTATGCAATGATGATGATGCTTATTATGTTACAGCAGGGATTGCCAGAATGAGATGCTTACATAAAGAAACTTTTTTGGCCTCTCAAAACTACGAAAATACAATAAAAATTAGTACAATTACTGGTACCTTATTAGCTGCAACAATGCATCCAATATGGTGGTCCATATTGAAGGCCTAGGATCTATTTGGAAAGAAAAAGATATTTTGATAACTTGAGCTTTGAGAGCTTTGCTCTTCTCCTGTATTGCTTTGTTTTGTTTTCTTTTTTTTTTGCTTGATGATGAACTACATGATACTCCCTTTTATAGATAGGAGATCACAAAATACAAAGAGACATTTTGACAAATCATAAAGATAGGATGGACTTTACAAATCTCTATGTGACTCTTTGACAACAACACAATGAACTTAGACAAATAAAAGTAATCCCAAGAGTGCTTGGATAAGAACTCAATTTATTATGCCAACATTGCCTCCCGTAAATTGAGTTTGCTCTTGACTCCCAATGCTTCAACATTCTTTGAAAATATGGGACCTCTAAGTGGCTTTGTGAAGATATCCACAAGTTGCTCTTCACTTTTGCAATACTCAAGATTGAGTTCTTTTTCATGAACAAGCTCCCTTAAGAAATGGAAACGAAGACGAATGTGCTTTATTCGCCCATGAAGAACTGGATCTTTTGAGATTGAAATAGCCGAGTTATTATCACAAAAGAGTGTTGTAGGACCACTTTGCTTGAAATTTATACTTTCAAGAATTCCTCTCAACCAAATCGTTTGACATCCGGCGAAGGAACCTGCAATATACTCTGCTTCAGCAGTAGAAAGAGATACGATTGGTTGCTTCTTTGAACTCCAACAAATTGCTCCACTTCCGAGATTAAAAACATATCCGGAAGTACTTCTTGAATCATCAACACTTCCTCCATGATCACTATCTGTAAAACCAACAAGCTTGACAGGAATATTTTTCTCATAAAAGACACCATAGTCAATGGTTCCTTTTATATATCGAAGGATTCTTTTTGCCGCCTCCAAATGATTTGAATATGGCTTTTCCAAAAACCTGCTGATCAAACTAACAGCAAACATGATGTCCGGACGAGTGGCGGTGAGATACATCAAGTTTCCAATCAAGCTTCGAAACATAGTTTTATTCACCAACTTTCCTTCTCCTTCTTTGCTCAACTTTAATCCTGTAATGCAAGGGGTTGTAACAGGATTTGAGTTCTCCATTCTGAATTTTTTAAGAATCTCGGCTGCATATTTTTCTTGAGAAATAAAAATTCCTCCTTTCGTTTGTTGCACATTTATGCCAAGGAAATGGTGCAACTCTCCCAAATCAGTCATTTCAAACTCCTTCTTCATAGAAGCTTTGAAATGTTCTAACATCTTAAGATCATCACCCTTGAAGATAAGATCATCAACATAAATACTCACCACCATAAAACCTCCATTCGAATTTCTTTTGATATAAAGAGTGTGCTCAAAAGGACAACGCTCGAAACCATAATTCAGAAAATATTTATTGATTCGATCATACCATGCACGGGGTGATTGCTTCAAGCCGTAGAGAGCTTTCTTGAGTTTGTACACCTTTTCTTCCTCGCCTTTCTTCACGAATCCGGGTGGTTGTTCAAGATAAATTTCTTCTTGAAGAAAACCATTCAAGAAAGCCGACTTGACGTCCATTTGGTACAATTTCCATCCTCTTTGAGCAGCAAGAGAAATGATTAGGCGGATTGTTTCAAGTCTTGAAACCGGAGCAAATACTTCATTGAAGTCTTCACCTTCTTTTTGCTTGTATCCTTTAGCAACAAGCCTCGCCTTGTATTTGTTTACGGAACCATCAAGGTTGGTCTTTGTTTTGTACACCCATTTCACACCAATAGAAGATTTGTGTGAAGGCAAAAGTGTAAGCTCCCACGTACCATTCTTCTCAATGGCATTGATCTCCTCTTTCATCGCTTGATTCCATTTTTCTTCTTTTGAGGCTTCCTCATAAGAAATTTGGTCTTCTCCTGCAAAGAATGCAAAGAAGATTTGATTTGGCCCGTCTATCTCTTCCATCACATCATAAAGTTCTGTCAAGCTCCTTGTCTTTGTTGGTGGTGGTGATGGTGAATTTTCTGGGGATTCGTCATTTTCACCATCATTGGCCTCCTCTGATTTTGATTCATCTTCTTCATCATCAAGTAGAACATGCCATGTTAGTGAATCTGACATTTTCGAAAAATCATAAAAGGATTTTTCATCAAAAACAACATCTCTGCTTATCACAATTTTCTTTGTTCGAGGATTGTAAAGCTTGTAAGCTTTTGTCCTCTCACTATAGCCAATGAAAACACATTTTTCAGATTTATCATCAAGCTTGGTTCTTGCAGCATCCTGAATATGTGAGTATGAAAGACAACCAAATGTTTTAAGATGTACCACATTTAGCTTCTTACCATGCCACGCCTCATTTGGTGTAATACCCTCCAAGCTTTTTGTCAGTGACCAGTTGATCAAATAAACGGCACAAGAGACTGCTTCGGCCCAAAAATCAGATGGCATATTTTTCTTCTTTAGCATGCACCGAACCATGTCCATGATCGTCCGATTTTTCCGTTCGGCAATTCCATTTTGTTGAGGTGTATACCGCGCCGTCAATTCGTGTCTAATCCCATGGACTCGACAAAAATCTTCAAATAAAGAAGATAAGTATTCTCCACCTCGATCACTTCTCAAATTCTTGATTTGAGAATCAGAAAATTTCTCGACACGAGACTTGAAATCTTTGAAGCAAGAGAAAGCTTCGGATTTTTCTTTCACAAAATACACCCAAACTTTTCTTGTGAAATCATCGATAAACAATAAGAAATATCGATTACCTCCGAGAGATGGAACTCGGAAAGGTCCGCAAAGGTCGGTATGAACGAGCTCCAGAGGTGACTTTGTCTTCCAATTCGATTTGGAAGGAAACGACTCTCGGTGTTGCTTTCCCAATTGACATTCTTCACAAACTTCGCCAATTGCATTGATATTCGGCAGTCCTTGGACAATTGCTTTGTTTGCCAACCCCTTTAGGCTTTGAAAATTGAGGTGCCCAAATCTGTCACGCCACAACTTTGAAACATCCTCTTTTGCAGTTAAGAAACAAGAAACATTCAAAATATCAAGTTTGAGTGGAAATAAATTATTAGAACTCAAACCGATATTTGCAACGGGTTGATTTTTTTTCTTCATAATGCAAGTGTTGTCCACGAAACGGATATCAAATCCTTTCTTCAACAAGTGACCAACACTTAGCAAGTTGTTTTTCAATCCCGGCACGTAAAACACATCGGACATTTTCTCGGCTTTTCCGGCTTTTGTCTTGAAAGAAATTTCTCCAACACCTTCGATTTTGTAAGACTTCGCATCTCCAATTGTAACCTGCCCATGGTTAGCTTCAACTAGATTTGAAAATAAATTTTTGTTTCCCGTCATGTGTTTGCTAGCACCACTATCCAAGTACCAAGTGTTTCCAAAATCTCCATTGGAAGCAATTAGTAAAGTTTCTGAATTTTCGGCTTTATGCACATAGCCGACTTCTTGTTTCTTTTCAGGGTACTTCTCCCTACAGTCATTGGCTTTGTGTCCCGGTTTGTGACAATAGTGACACTCAATGTAAGGTTTTTTACCTTTGTAAGTAGTATGACCTCGACCACGCCCTCTTTGAAAATTATTTTGGACGGATTTCTCCTCTTCCTTCGCCTCCTCATTTGAATTGGCTTGACCATGATTGTTGGACCAAGTTTTTCCGCCTCTCGTTTGTCCATGACCTCTACCTCGTCCACGACCACGGCCTCCCGAAGTTGAGGATTTTAATGCTTGATCGGAAGAAGAAATTTTAGGACTCCTTTTGAGTATTCTTGCTTCGTGTGCTTCCAATCTTCCTTGTAAATTCTCCAATGTCATCGAAGAGTAGTCTTGTAACTCTTCAATAGCCACAACAACATGATCGAACTTCTCGGGTAGACTTCGCATGATTTTCTCGACAACTCTTTGAGCTTCCATGATTTCGCCATTTATTGCCATTTGATTTACAAGAGAAGTGATTCTTGTAAAATATTCGACAATCTTCTCGCTCTCCGTCATCTCCAATTTTTCGAACTCGGCTCGTAAGGATTGCAAACGAACCTTCTTCACTTGATCTTTTCCGGAGTAAGTAGTTTGAAGAATCTTCCACGCTTCCTTCGAACTACTTGCCTTGGTTAGTCTTTCATAGATCGGAACTTCGATTGCTTGATAGATTTGGAAGAGAGCTTTGCTATCTTTTTGTCTCTCTTTTTTCAAAGTCTTCTTTTGTGCATCGGTCAATTGAGTTTCATCTCTTGGTGTTTCAACATCATCTTCTTCATCTCTTGGTGTTTCAACACCATCTTGAACAATACTCCAAAGATCTTGAGATTCAAGACATAGCTTCATTAAGTTGCTCCAACAATCGAATTTTTCTCCATTGAAACGAGGCATAAGAGAAACTGGATTGTTGGACATTTTAAACGAGGCTCTGATACCAATTTGAAGGCCTAGGATCTATTTGGAAAGAAAAAGATATTTTGATAACTTGAGCTTTGAGAGCTTTGCTCTTCTCCTGTATTGCTTTGTTTTGTTTTCTTTTTTTTTTGCTTGATGAAAATGAACTACATGATACTTCCTTTTATAGATAGGAGATCACAAAATACAAAGAGACATTTTGACAAATCATAAAGATATGATGAACTTTACAAATCTCTATGTGACTCTTTGACAACAACACAATGAACTTAGACAAATAAAAGTAATCCCAAGAGTGCTTGGATAAGAACTCAATTTATTATGCCAACACATATTGGCTCAATTAGCAACACTGGTTTTATGGTTAGCCTGAAGTATTTGAGCTTGCCTTTTGAACCTTCAAATTCAAGAATAGATTTAAAAAAAGAAAACGTAAGATAAATGATAGGGAGAAGTAGGAACAGTATGGTTTTGAAAGAGGATATACCTGCATATCCCAGTCACATCTAATAGTGATTATGATTAATATCAACGTCTGAACTGCGGTACCACCTATCATCCCACTCCATATACCCTGTAAGTTTGGGAATTTAGTTTGGTTGGAAGAAAAATTCTAAGCAAAAAATGGGTCTTGCAATAACATTCACTGGTGTAGTTGGGCAAGGAAAAACAAAGTAATACATACTCGAACACCAAAATTGAAAACCCATCCAAGGACAGCTCCAAGTGAAAGTCCGATGATATAATAGCAGCCGATGTTGATGTAAGCTACCCAGGCTTGCCATCCTGGGCCAACGGCTACCCCTGATAAATCGACGTCACAACATTAACTAATATTAAAAACTGTATGTTGATATCATCCGTGGAGGAGGTATAGAATTGAAGTGATGTGTACCCGTAGAACAGGTTGAATGCTGTTGAGGAGAATGGTGAAGGCCAAGAGGAGTGCAAGATTATCAATTACTCGTGGAGAAAAGGGTTGCCACCTTCTCAAGAAAAATCATTATCAATGTACAAAAAATATCCCTATTATCAAAGATGTAATTGCTGAAACTTTGGAAGCAAATTTTGCAGCTTTTCCATTCCCTGCTCCAATCTCGTTTACAACCCTCACTCTGATGGATAAACAACATAAGATGCAGAATTAGAAGCATTTGGGACAGTATTGACTGTATCTCTTTACTACCATGTTGCTAATTTATCCGATTCAAAATGGTCACCCAGTTGCAGAAAAGAAAGCAAGCGGAATCATCATCTCCAATCCGTTTATGCTCAAACTGTGAACCATCAAATATCAAAGCTCGTGCACCCATAATAATGTTACATTTCATTTATATGCTCACCCATATGACCAACAAAAGCTTGGGTGATAATCAATATAGAATAAGAAGCTATACGGATGATGATACTTGGACCAGCAACATACCATAACTTCTTTGATTCAACCCAAACTCTGCTCAGCAAATCATCTCGTATTTCATTATGATGATTCAGTTGCAGTGTAGTCGCTGGCGATAAATATTCTTCTAATAACGGAGCGTTTATCGGGTCATCTCTTACTCCATCTTCACTTTTGCCGTCTTTCATTTTACTTGATCTAGTTAGTTCAATTTTTCACCAATTTAGCTACTCTAATCTATTTTGTTTAAATATCATAATTATCAACCAAAAGAAGAATTCTACGGCAATGGGCATCAGCAATGATACTTTCATCGCATGTTTGGCAGCTTTCTCATTTCGTCTTCCTAGCTGACATGCCACTAGTATTCTACATTTTACTATGATGAAAAGAAGAATTGGCCTACTTTAGAGCTTTATGATGCTGGGAAATGAAGTGTTTTGTCTTCTTAATTTAAAGATTCACTATGAGATAAAAAAGAAAAATAACTATTACTCCCTTAATTATCTCAATCTCTTTCAACCCTATTCTTAAAATCTATCTCTTCTTAATTTAAAGATGCTCTGCGAACCTAACTTTATCTGCGATAGTCAAATTTTTGTAAAAAATAAGGAAAACATTAAGGGTTTCTACCGATTGCCAATCAAGTCTAGCAATATATATGAAATGTAGTGAATGATAAGTGACAATTTGACTGATATATGAAAGGCAGTGAATGAAATGCAGTATATGCTGAAAGTTAGTTCTATATATGATGATTCCATTTAAGCACTTTTGCTTGTCAGGAAGTAGTATAAGTTCAAAAACTTCAAACTATAATTTGGGTTGCTAACAGTAATGGACCTACTCTTGATTATTTTGCTTCAAAGTTAACGACTTTAGATGGGAACTTAGTTTTACTTAGTTCTTTTAATAAAATACCGATTTGGTTGACTAATTTACCTTCAAATGCTCGGGATATAACTGAAATAGTTTATGATAAACCTAGTTAAATTGGGGCCTACGTAAATTATTTTGACCATATCACTAAAAGATAAAATATGATCATTATAAAGTTAATGCCAAAACCTCTTAATTATTCAACTATTTATGTCAATAAACTAATTTACCCCATGGTTAATTAGTGTTAATTAATTCGATTAACAATTGTTTAATCATGTTAGTTGTGAAATCAACTAGTGTTAAGTAATCATCAAAACTTGCAAATTTTTTTTAGAAATTTTGATTTTTTTTTTAAGTTAATTAACCCAGAATCGGTGGATACGATGGACAACATATGCCGATTCTGGATTGGTGTTCTTCGTGATTGAAGAACACCGGAATCGGTGGATGATTCCTTTTAAAAAGAAAGTTTCTAATAATAGTTGGACGTGGGTGTGATTAACAAACGATTCTAATACACTTTCATAAGAGAAATATTTTATTCAAAGTTTAGGAAATTAGCACATTGCATTACATAGTTTAGAATATTAGCGCATTGCGTTACATAATCTAGTACGTGTATTATTGAAGCTCGCACATTAATATATCGTTAGTGAACCTCTGAGCATGTTGGTTCAACACGGCGTATTCCCTCAAGTGCATGAACATTCTTTTCCCGTTTCGAATTCGCCATAGGCTATGGAATCGTTCATCCTGAAATTAAGTCGATTACATGCTAGTACGTGAACATAAAACGATGATAGAGGGATAAACATATCGAACTACTCACTTTATTGCTATTAGAAGCTTGAGGATGATGCTCGTGAACCATTCTTATAATTTTACCGAACTCTCGCATTTCGCTTTTGATATGGTAGACTCTAAAAGCTAGGTCTCTCCATTTGCGATGGTGAGGGTTCCCGGTGAGGTCATAGAAGAATTCTTTGACTCTCTTTCAAAACATCGAATAAATTTCAAACGGACGTTCGCGGAAGACGGGAATGAACGACTTGACGAGCTCCAAATCATCATCTGGTTCCCAATCCATTTTCCCGACTCTATTTGAGTAGTGGATGAAGTGGAAGTGAGTAAAATACGTAAATTTGGGGCAAGTTGGGTCAGGGATAGAGGTCCTTCTTATATAGAGGTAGACCCAACGATTATTTTTTTATGGAAAACTCCAAATTTAGGTGAAATATTTTGTATGAATTGTTCGATATGTAAGACCACATCGAACGATTCTTGGGTTATCAAAAATGTCAAAAACAAGGTTTGATAGAATCATTTTATACATAGGTCCACATCAAACGATTCTAGGCCAAAAAACCAACAGAGAGTTTGGTTTTTTCTCTTCCTATAATCATTCGATATGAATGCTGACATCAACCGATTCTGAATACCTGGAAAAAAAGTTTTGGTTTTTCTTTTCAGAATCGTTGGATAGGTTTATCCACGTCGAACGATTCTGGCAGAAAAAACATCCAGAGTTCCAACGATAAATTGACCCAAATTGTAGTTCTTTTGTCGCGTACACAACAATTTTACAAACAACTAAATTAGTTCCTTCATAAACTAATAAACCTAATTATCCATGTGTTTAAATTTGAACGATAAACATAAATTAAAGGTATAATTATCCAAAGCGAAAAATATAAGTTTGAAAAACAAGAAAGCATTCATTCAACCACATCACTGCCTTCCTCACGATCACCTCGACCTCGTTTGGAAGGTCCTTGTCCACTACTTGATTCGCCCAGAGCATCCTTTCTCACTCTTGGTTTCTTTGTTGGCACCGGCTCCTCTGCCTCCCCAAATCTAGCACCATCTTGTTCATCCTCCAGAACCTGGTACTCTTCAATCTTTGACTGGTTCGCTGTAACATGTTCTCCTCTCCCGATACACATTTTTGTTTTGTTGATCAGTTACTGATTCGTTTTCTCTGTTTTCATTTCAAATAACAAACAAGTTACAGTTCATGTTAAACCCTCGTAACATACCATAAAAGACCACAACACATACTAGAACATCGAGAGCTCTATACCGATCCTTGATCAAGGGCCTCTTATCTATTCATATCACACGAGTGTGAGAAACATTGCGGTACCACGACTTGTATTCCGGAGATGCTTCGACATCTGAACAAGATGGTGATGGATCGTGAATAACCACAATGTTGTTCTCAAGTGACTTACATTTACGCATATCAATTTTGTATTTATTATTAAAAGAGATTTCTTGCACATTACCACATTGCCTCGCCACTCTTGTCGGGTTGTACATTACATAGCCTCTGGGGTGAAATAGAGGTCCATAGTAACATTGTTCCGGGCACCCAACTAACATTTTATCCGCAAATGCTTTCTTGTAAGGGTTAAAGACAACATCCGTCGTCGTCAAGTTGTCCAGCTTTCGCATCATCTCAAGGAGGTCCTTCTCCTGAATCTGGCCCTTTCCTTTGTAGGAGTATTTTCTTCCAAAATAATCACATTCCCAATGCCCTTGCACACCGACCCTCTTAGCAAACTCTGAGAAGTGCAAGCATATCCACACCTGGAGAAGAGCCATGCACATTCCCTCCGACTTGGGTTTGTCTACCCTAGTACACTTTCTCATATCATTCAACAGGTATGCAAGGTAAGCAGTGCCCCAAGAGTACTCGCGGACTCGGTCCAATGGTTCCACTAACTGGACGTAGTTGGCGTTCACCCGAGAACCGAAAATGTCGGGGAAGATAACAGATCCCAAGATGTAGAGTATATATGCGGTGGCGGTGGAAGTGATACGATGCGAGGTCATATCACCTCTTTCATGAAGATCCTTTATTCCCGAGAACTCTTCCCTAAAGTGGTTGAGATGGAATATTCTCTATTTTTTGTCTTTCACCACCGTCATCTCCCTCGTGGTCTTGTACGCATCCTAACCAAACACCTAAGAGGTGAACTTGTAGATGTTCTCCCAACTAACCTCATGCACGTAGTTGGGCCACCTCACGGCTTTACCTCCAACGCTGAGACCCGTGATTAACTGCACATCGTTTGGGGTTATTGTCATTTCCCCAAATGGAAGATGAAAAGTATCCGTTTCCGTGTAATATCTCTCGAGGAAAGCAGAAACAAGGGGTTTGTCATACCAAACCACGGAGTTGTTGAATCCATACATCAATCCGTTTCTTCGACGATCCTTTTTACTTCGGGTGCTTCTCTATCCAGCGGTCATAACACTATTTTGTTGATTGATGATTGATGTTTTAGAAGACGCACGACATCGGTGTGAACCTAAATAACATATCATGAAAAATTAGAAAGTGCATGATAGCTTAAATAAAAAAGTAGACGATATACAACATAAAGAGGAGATACTTACCATGGTTGCACAAACCGTAGCAGCCCAAATGCGTTGGTACCCCCATAGCAACTCTCTTCCGTCGCCGGTAATCCAGGAATGGCCATATCGGGGCAACTTTTAACATTATCTCATACTTTGGCTTGTATGCTCCTTTCTTCTTCCTTCCTGGCAGTGGTGCACATTTATCTCCTTGTTGTTCTTGTGATGGTTGTGGTGATGCTAGTGTTTTTCTCCTTCACTGCTCTCATTATCTTCCTTATCACTTTCCTCTTCACCTTGAGCTCCATCATATTATGTATCAGAAGACGAAGAATCTTCTTCTCCTTGGTGATCTACTTCAGGTGGTTCATTGACGGAGATCGCTTTAGCTTTGCCGGCCGAACCCCTACGGTTGTTAGCCGCCAAGTTCTTATCGTCCTTCTGACGAGGTCCCAAGCTCTGAGGAGAAGCAAGATCATGTTTTTTCTTCGCTCTCTTTTGCGGTACCTTTCCCTTGCCCTTCCGTAAAGAGTATGACAACATACGATAATCAACAATTGAATTCAAGTGAATATAGGAATTCCAAGAGTAGAATCGGCAACCACGATACATCCACATCCAATGATTCCTAGCAATATAGACTAAAGAATTGTTCGATGTTGGTGTTCATATCCAACGATTCTAGGCTAAAAATCCAACAAAAACATTGGGGGTTTTTTCGATCCAGAATCGTTAGATATGAATGTCCACATCCAGCGATTCTAATACAGTTCAGAATCGTTTTATGTTGGTGTTTATAACCAACGATTCTAGGCTAAAAAACCAACATACACAATGGGTTTCTTCTCGAACCTGAACCGTTCGATAGTGATGTCCACATCGAACGATTCATATAAATGTTCAGTTTCTTCTCGACCCAGAATCGTTGAATGTTCATGTTCACATCAAACGATCATGGGTCGATGTTATCTGGCTTTTCAGTTACTTCGAAATCGTTCGACGGGGGTATGAACATCTAACGATTCCAATTGGGGATATGAACATCAAACGATTCAAATTGGAATCGTTAGATGTAGACATGAACATCCAACGATTCTAGGTTTCCCCAGAAAACCCAAAAATCAAAAAATTTCAATTTTTGAGTGTTGGCGTGTGATTGAAACCTAATTTAGAGTGATAAGATGATAGAAAAGTACTTGATCCGAACCATTTGTTGTATGGAGCTAAGAGTTTCTTCGTCTTCCATCTCCGTAATTGTATTTTTTTTCGGTTTATGTTTAATTGCTTGTGCAATTCCTGGATTTCTTCCACTAGGTAGAGTTTCTCGTTTACTGTGATGCTTCATTCGTCTTGCCATTTTCGTTATATAGAAAAATCAAACGATTAATCATTTTTTGAATCTTCACTTTTTTGACGATGTTTTGGTTTGAAATGGAGAAGAAGAGGGGGAAGAGGGAAAAAGGGAAGAAGAAGAATAATCGATAGATGGAAATAAGTAATGGATTAGAGTAATTAGTTTTAGTAATTTGTTTTACTTTTACTTTATAATTTTAGGTTTTTATAGAGGGTAATTTAGTTTTTTCACGTAAAAATAAACACCCCTTATCTACTAATATAGATGGACACAAAATTTGATAGGACCAAAATAATTTACGTAGGTCCTAATTTAATGAGGATGATAAAAACTCTGTTTTATATATATAACAGAAGAGATCTTAAAGACCTCCAAAGACAGTGGTACACATCTTAAGAATAGGGTGTGAAGAGATATTATTTTCCTTTTTTATCTTATAGAGAATCTTTAAATTGAAAAAACAACTGAAATCTAATAGTAGTAGTTAATGGTGGATCACACGTATTAAATTTTGAATGGGTGGAACAGAGAAACACGCATTTTAGGCAACAGATGATCCAGAGTGATTTGGATACACCTTAAAAAACAATTTCGATTTAATTAAGTTAAAAAGTGATAAATATATTTTCAAAATAATTTCTAAAAAAAAATGGTGAACAATTTTTTATTTAAATCTAACTTCTGAATACTTAAGCATGAGCTATGCTTAAAAACATATAAAATTGAACTGCACCCGAGAGAGATACTAAATAAAGTTTTGCAGTATAAGCCTGCCCAACCACATTTTTCTAGTGCACAAGTGTAATGGTGATTTTTCGACCAAAGAAAAAATGGTCACTTTATGACCAGAGGTAAGACGCTCAATTTGCAAACCAGCTAACCTAGCTCATGAGGTCTGATTGCTTAGTCAAGAGACACTCAAGATTAATGGATATAGTTCAATCTCCAAGATCCTTATCCAAGATTGATGCTCAACCTCAGCCTTTATCTTCCTCCTATGATTAGACGAAGGCCCTAGTCTCTTTACAGAGCCGTCCACGCCTTTGCTCATATAATCAAATAACGACCATACTAGGTCAACGTTTGACCTCTTCTAGACCTTAGTTTCTTTACAGAGCCGGCCCTGCCACAACCTCTCTTCAGAACCGTCAATACCTTGCTTTTTCCATAAAAAAACATCTACAACTAGGTCATATTTGACCTCAATCAAGGTTGTGCTCTCCTCGTGACACACGGCTATAGCAAGGCTCGTTGATCTCTCTACAGTACTCATGCTTTCCTCAACACGCGTGCAAACTTGAGAATTCCTCCGTCAAAAGTTACGATAACTTTAGAGAATACTACCACGTCATTTATACAGGTTGATTTACGTCACAAATGGGGGGATAAACTTAGGGTTTTAGTCTAGCGTTCTATAACACGTGTGAGTATTAGCGTACTCACACAGGGAAGGGATAGTCGGTCACAAGAGATCAGCTGCGGAGGATAAACTCAATCCTTGATTTATCATTAGTTATTCATGAGAATAGGAGGGAGGTGCTTATCTTACTCCTTATCTTTATCTCACCGACTAGATATTAGGGTTTTGCAGAGCTATAAAGAGACAAACTCTTGGTCATTCTAGATATAACAAAAATACAAACAACAAGTTATATGCAACCCCCTCTCTCTTAGAGTTTTTTCGTCTACAACTCTCTGCAACTAAGAACTTCAACCTCACCTCTCTCATCTTCCCTCCTAGACTAACCCTATCTCTCAATTTGTGACTGAAACAAACCTTGACGGACATCATCTTGGTTTAAGAAAGGTTTTTCCATAATCAACCTTCCGCACTCATACTTTTTTTTTAATAAGAACCTTCCGCACTCGTACAAATCTAACCATCTTTAACTATTTAACCTTATCCTAATTTTTATCACCCACATTTTGGCGACCACAGTAGGAGATTGGTCACTCAATCACTGTCCATATCTCAACCATGGTTATTATCATGGTTGTTATAACTCCTCTCTGCTCTCATGGCTGAAACCTGGGCCATGTTGATGTCGACCAGAACAACAACGACATATAGACAATGGATCAAAATTTGCTTCGAAACAGACTCGGATAACCTAGTCCAATTCACCAAATATAATACAGATCCTCCTTGGTATATATCCGGTATAATAGCATAAATCAAGCATAGAACAAAAGTATAAAACATATACCAAGCATTGCAATAAAACACAATTCCAGGGAAGGCAGCCAGACAGTCGACGGACTGATAAACCATGTTATGGACGGATGCCAGATAAGAACTTTTCCAACGACAACATGGACTACACTGTTCCAACTTTTTTAAATAATATTATATTAAATGACTCAATGAATACGATGTACCCTTGTATAATTCTTACCCAGTGCTTGAAGATCTTATCTATCCTTCGAATGAAAAACCAAGGAATATCAAAACATATACTGCATTGTACGTGCTCTCTACTACTGATAGGAAAAGAAAAAACAGAAGACCCACAAATCATTTGTGGAATGATGATGCTGCTTATTGCGTTACAATGATTATCGGACACTTGCCCGAGCCATCCAACTACATCTTCTTTTTGTTGTTATTTTATGGTTCCAATATGCACGATAAAAATTAGAATTACAAAGACCTTAGCCCTAGACAGCAGCCTACCATCAGCTGCAACACTGTTTTTATGGATTGCCTGATGAATTTGACAACATAAAGCAGCCTACCGTCAGCTGCAACACTGTTTTTATGGATTGCCTGATGAATTTGACAACATAAAGCAGCCTACCATCAGCTGCAACACTGTTTTTATGGATTGCCTCGTGAATTTGACAACATTTTCATTCGCGAGCTTGCCTTTTGAGCCTTCAAATTCAAGAATATATAAAATGTATGTTCAGAAGTAAGAGAATGTATAGGGAGAACTACAAACTGTATAATTTTGAAGCAGGGTTTTATTACCTGCATATCCCAATCACATCTAGAAGTCATTATGATCAATATCAACGTTTGAATTGCGGTACCACCTATCATCCCACTCCATATTCCCTGTAATAAGTTTGTGAATATCGTTGGAAGAAAAATGCTTACTAAAAGGGGTCTTCCAATAACATTCGCTGGTCTAGTTGGGCAAGTAAAAAGAAAGGTTAGTTTTAGATACATACTGGAACGCCAAAATGGAAAACCCATCCAAGGGTTACTCCAAGTGGAATTCCGATGATATAATAGCAGCCGAAGTTAATGTAAGCTACCGAGGCTTGCCATCCTGCGCCGACGGCTACCCCTGATGAAGTAACGTTACAACATTATCTAACATTCGGAATTGTACTTATATTATTATTGAGTACATTCTAAGAGGAGTCGTACAGAAGGGAAACAAAAAAATACAAGTGGTGTGTACCTGAGAGAACAGGTTGAATGCTGTTAAGGAGAATGGTGCAAGCCAAGAGGAATGCAAGTTTATCAACTGCGTGGACGACGGCGTCACTCGAGGTGAAAATGAGTGCTAACTTATCATGAAAAATCATTATCAAGGTAAAAAAAACTATCCCAATTATCAAAGATGTAACAGTTGAAACTTTGGTAGCAAATTTTGCAGCTTTCCCATTCCCTGCTCCAAGCTCAGTTGCAACCCTTACTCTGATGGATAAACAACATATATAAGACACAAAATTAAAAACATTTGGGACAGTATTGACTCTATCTCTTTGCTACCATGTTGCTAATTCATCTGATTCAAAATGGTAAATTACCCAGTTCCAGCGAAGAAAGCAAGTGGAATCATCACCTCCCATCCATTTATGCTCATACTGTAAACCATCGAATATCATATTCACAAAATCAAACTACAATACCAGTGGGAATCGACTAGTTAAGGTCACAGCTTGTGCACCACTAAGATGATACATTTCATTTTTATGCAACTGCCACAACTATCATTATCCAGGTGCTTAGAAGCCAAGCATATATAGGAAGAATACACACCAGAGGGTAAGAGCTGAGACCGCAACCGTAGCGTTGTTCAAGTTTCCAGTCATCAAAACCAGTATTCTGTAGTACCAATTCTCCAAACTGTGCATTTCCCATTAGCGGCCACAACAAAATTAACGGCAAAAAAAAAATCAGAGAAAAGAGAAAGATATATAGTATACCATATCATGACGCCAGAAGCCACTGAAAGTTTTATAAACTCCCAAAGGCCAGAAAATGCTTCCAAAGAAAACCCAGTCCAACTTTCAGGGCAACCACCGCAAACAATGTAAGAAAACGTTCCCAAAGCTATAATCCACCATGAGATATTCGTCGTAGCAGTAGCTCCAATAACACCAAAACCAAGTTTGTAAACGGCTAACCATGTAATGAAAATATGAATCAGGGAGGCACCCACACATACCCAAGCAATGATATGTGTCTTACGTTGACACTGAAGAAATCTTTGTGAAGGCAATTGTGAAGCTAAGGCAAAAGGAAGTGGAATCAACCAGATTGTCACTAATCCTGTTAGCTCAGCTATATCATCTGGTTGTCCCAAGAGTTTAAGAATTGGTGTAGTGAATATGTAAACCGGCAGAAGTAAAATTGAACAGAGAGTCAAAACAACCCATGAACGCTGCAAGTAAATTCCTAACATGTGGTATTGTTTAGCTCCGTAAGCTTGACCGCATAATGTCTCTAGTGCACTCGCCATTCCCAACTGATTCAACAACATATAAAAGCAAAAGAAATACTCAATAGAAAGCTAGAGTTTAAGGAAGTAAGTAAAAGAGGTGTAGATCGAATGTTACATACCAATAAGCCGAAGGTAAAACCAATGATAACCGTAGTGGAGATGGAAACTGCAGCAAGCTGAAGTTCACCCAAATGACCAGCAAAAGCTTGGGTGACAATCAATATAGAATAAGAAGATATACGGGTGACGATACTTGGACCAACAATAAACCATAACTTCTTTGATTCGGCCCAAACTCTGCTCGGTAAATCATCTCGTATTTGATTATGATGATTCAGTTGCACTGTAGTCTCCTGTGATAAATATTCTTCTAATAACGGAACGTTTATCGGTTCCTCACTTGCTCCATCTCCACTTTTGCCGTCTTTCATTTTACTTAATTCGGCAGTTCAATTTCTCACCAATTTTGCTACTCTGATCATCTGTTTCATTTGAACAAGAATTATGTTACATAGACTTATAGTTGAGATTCCAATTCCAAGACTAACTGTTGGTCACTCCCAACTAATTGAGACCAACAGTTAAATAAGTTGGGGACGTTTAATTTGGTACGCAGTTATGTAACAACAGGTCATGGATTCCAATACCAACTTGTTAATAATAGAGAAAGTTAGACTGAGGACTGATGCTTCAATTGGGGACTGGGTGTTTGAATTTTACTGACTCATGCTAAGTTGAATCCAACTCGTTTTGGAAAACAATATACTGAATCCAACCCACAACAACAACAAGTGTGAAAGTTTCACAATCACCACAGATTGTCTACTAGACAAATTCACAAACACTGTATGTTCCAACTTTCGTTTCACTGATTTTGAACAAACAATCTTTGCAAAACAGAAACTAATTAAGCATAAAATAGTATAAACGAAAATCAACAAAAACCCATTAATATAAATACTTAATCAAACCTAAACATGAATCCACTGAGGCGAAGCAAGTTCTAATCCTCTTTCCTTAAAGCATCTGCTAGAGAAACTATTGATGAAGAAAGGTAAAGTTTCATTAACAGCTTATAATACAGACATCAGAAAGGATGAACGAAAAGGAAAGATAACGGTTGACCGGTAGATAACAGACCTGACAGTTTGATAAACGTAACAAACTTATACAAAGAAATATTATTACACTCCTGTTACACTATTAATACTATTAGCCCCCTCAAATTGGTGTAGGGTGGAACAAGCATACCCAATTTGTTGCGAAGAAAATCAAACCTTCCGGAAGAAAGACCCTTGGTAAAAATGTCAGCAACCTGCAAGCTTGTAGAAATATAATAGAGTTTCAAAGCTTTGGACCGAACAAGCTCACGAATAAAGTACATGGTAATCTACTGCAACATGTTTCATCCTATTATGTTGAATTGGATTAGCTGCAAGAGAAATCAAGCTGAGATTGTCACCACCAATAATAGGAGAACAAGGCAGAAATACATGGAGATTTTTAAGAAACTGACAAACCCATATAACTCCAGCAGTTATCTGAGTTAAAGACCTATACTCAGCCTCAGTGGAACTCCTGGCAACAGTGGTCTGCTTCCTTGAAGACCATGTGATAGGATTACTATAAAAGAAGATACAAAAAACACTAGTAGATCTTCAATCATATGGGTTACCATCTCAATCTGCATCAGAGAAGGAGTTGACAGCAAGAAGACCTTTCTAAAGAAAACCAAAATCAATTGTACCCTTTAAGTATCTAAGGATTCTTTTTGCTGCTAACAAATAAACATTTGTGGAAACTTGCATGTGTTGACATACTTGGTTCACATAGTAGGTAATTTCTGGTCTTGTCCATGTGATATATTGTAAAGCTCAAACTAGTGATCAATATGCGCTAGGGTTAGTCAAAGGTGAGCCATCATACTTGCTCATTTTAGAATCAGCCGCAGCTGGAGTTGAGCAAGGCTTTGCTCCTAGCATATTAGTCTTGTGTAAAAGATCTTCAATGTACTTAGTTTGAGATAAGAACATACGAGATTGATTTCTTTTTAATTACCTCAAGACCTAAGAATATGAATATCACCCAGATTCTTTATAGAAAAGAATTATTGCATATGTTGAACCGCAGTAGCACAAAAAGATGCAGAACTTCCTGTTAACAATATGTCATCCACATACACAAGAAGGATAATAATCTGAGTACCTTGTTTATGAATAAAAAGTAAAGTATCCGTATGAGAAAAAGTAAAACCAAAATTCATAACAACTTCAACTATCTTTTCATACCAAGCTCTTGGAGATTGCTTCAATCCATATATGGACTTGTGAAGTTTGGACACATAGTCAGGATGGTCAGGATTCTAAAACCCTGGAGGTTGAACCATGTACACATCTTCCTTCAAATCACCATGAAGGAAGGCATATCTAAAATCCAATTGATGTACTTGCCAATTTAACTGAACAACTAAAGATAAAATCAATCTGATTGTAGTTGGCTTAGCCATATGACTGAAAATTTCTATGTAGTCCAATCCTTTTTGTTGATGGAGTCCTTTAGCTACAAGTCTTGCTTTATATCTCTTTATAGAACCATCTGGATTTTTTTTAAGCTTAAAGACCCATTTACACCCTACTATATTTTGACCAGGTGAAGGTAGTACTTCAGTCCAAGTATTTGCATCCCTGAGTGCACAGCAGTTTGCCATTTAGGATCTCTATTAGCTTGTGTGAAAGTAATGGGTATAGTAGTTTGAAGATGAGAGACTAAAGCAGTTGCAACATGGTATTTTGTTGAATATTGAACTTTTTTCTTAAAAATTCCATGCTGATCTCTAGTGGTCATGGAGTGAGTAGGAATGAGTAGAAATGGTTGGAGGAGATGACACTGCAGGTTGTATAGTGTCAGAAGAAATGATGGCAGTTGTTGTATTCTCTTGAAGAAATAAAAAGATTACGAGAACCTTGATACAACATTTAAGATGATTCGCAAGCAATTTCATGTTAACAAAAGCATTAAGGACTTCGACAGACAATGATCAGTACACCGATGCTTACTTGCCTGGGCATGTTTTTTTTCATGAGCTGTTATACGTCGATTTTCAAGAGTGTATCACAATATCAAGCAATAATACTAGGGTATTAGTCAATGGAACGGCACTCGTATGCACTCGTATTTCTTTTATAGGCAACCGGTATTAATTGATCCATGAGTTCCGTGAAATACAAATCAGAATGTCCTCCTTATGTATGTTAAGTATGCCAACTGAAACTTTATTATTTTTGACGATAGAAATTATAACGCGGCTAGACTAAACGAAACTTTAACCTAACCATTAAATCTAATCATGACTAACTTTATTACGGGTCTATATTTCTTAATATAATTAGGTTTGTCCGGAAAGAATGAACATTAATATAGCCCATCACTGGGCGATGGGAAAGAATTGAAATTTCTTTACTTTTTTAGAGCATCTCCAATAGAAGGTGAGAATTTTATTTTCTCATGACACATAAGATTTTAGACCCTCATTTGAATTTAATTCATCTCCAACCATAGGTCATATAAAGTAGGAGGGGTGTCAAAATAAATACAAAGGTCTTAGAAAAAGTCTTATCTAGACCTTCAGAATGACCTTCATGTCATTTTTTAAACTATTTTTTATAATTATTATTTCTAAATAATTTTTCTTAACCAATAGGAAAAAGGAAATCACTTTTATTCTTTATCCATAAATCAAATCATAAAATTAAGACCCCTCACCATTGGAGATGGTTCATGAGCAAAACATTCTTATTTTTATCAGATATATAAAACCCCACAAATAAGGGTTTAAATAAAACCTCCACATAGGATTTTTAGCACCCAATTCTTATAGAGTAGGGCCCTTCATGTGTTCTCGCTCACGTGTAAGCACTAAATTCAAAGGAGAAAAAGTATTTCTCTTGGACGTGTATAGTGCGACCGTCACCGGCTACAAGGAAGCAAGAATCATAGATTTTAAAAACGGCCGTTCACTTTAGAGATTGAGAAAGTAGTGACCTAGTCCAAATCTGCGACCCCGATTTTCTGTTAAGAGAATTTCTTTTAATAAGTTTTAGCAACCGATTTTCGACAGGGACTTGATGTAGAGATATAAAACGGGCCAACACAACCTATTAATTAAGAGGCGAGCCCAACGTGTCATGATGTGCCATACCAGAGATTAAGACATGTCGTATTGTGTCGTGCTCGAGGGCATGCTGCACTATGCCATTCATATTTATTTTATATTTTTTAAAATTAATATATATTTTTTAGATATTTAGATATTATACGTGTTATAGAAATAACTCAACATAACGGAGATAAAATGTCAAAAATTAGTTAGAATAAACAATCTTTTGTGAAATATACACAAAATGTGTTATATTATACCGTGTTGTGTAGTGTTTTATATATGTTATGACGTGCTTTATTAGCATGATATGTTTTGATGTGCCACGTGCTTATATGTGCCATGTGTTATGCTGTGCCACTGTCCCGATTAGTCTGGCCAGCACAGCACATGAAGTTGTCGTGTTGTGCTGTGTTGGGCTAACTCACGTGATACAGACTTAATTCATATATTTTTACCGTCTAATTTATATTTGCTAGTACTTATAATTGTACTAATTTTGCTATTTTTATTTTTTATAGGTTATATATTTAAAACCCGACGTTACGAATAAATACAGCTAAAAGGGCTAAAATTTCAACGAAGTACAAAACTCATAATTTCTGGCATTTGCTTGGGATATATATTTGAGACATCATGAAGAAAAGGTATCACGTCAACGGCTGAGCATGGATTCTATCTCCCAACTTTGTGGGTCAATGTCGATCGGAAAGAGGAGTAGTAGGTGATCAGTTCGGTGCAGACTTCTTTGGGTGTAATTAGTTCAGTAAGTATCTCAGTATAAGAAGGAAGTCTAGTGGCTGTGTAGTGTATGGTAGGCTAGGTGTGGTGGACGTTTGCGCCCAAATAGAGAGAAGAGATGGTCAGGCTGCTGTGGGGCGTACTTTCTTGAGTAAATTGGCTTTGTGTTGCTTTATAAAAGAGGCGTGACAACACGTGATGGGTTAAGACGTACAGAAAAGAGGTAGAGTATGGGGTGTTGGGTGCTGTTTTAGTGGAAAAAAAAGTCAGGTAAATAGATAGGGGTGTTTGATACTGTTGGCTAAGAGTAGACAGACAGTGAGTGAAGTTGGTCTTGTGAGCACGTGTGTGATGTGATGGTGGGGACTAAAATTCAAATGTTGGAGCTTCTTGTTTGTGGAGGATTGTTCTGTTTTGGAGAAGGACGGTTGAAAAAAAAGAGAGAAGATAGAAAAGTATGGGACAGTTTTTCTTTTTGGGTTTTGTTCGGTCTGGTGTAAGCGGCGGTGGTTGGGGTTGTCAGGTGGAAAGTCTGTAGAGATGGAGTAGGTGGTAGGATGTGAAAGGAAGAGAAGATACAGAGGAGGTCTTCTAGGTTAACTGTTGGAGGCTAGGCTGTGACAAGTGATAACAGGCTAGAAAGAGACAATATAGAAAGGTATAGAAGGTACAGAGGGAGGCCCGACGGCTGCTTTCCACTTTTCAGTTCTTCTTTTTGGTGATTATTGGAGACGGAGAGATATACAGGAGCAGGAATCAAAAACGGTTTGATTTTTTTCCTCTTTACTTTTCTTAATTATTTTTATGGTTTTTGAGAAACTCAATCTCATGTTTTGCTAATTGATTTGTAATTAGAATTTTCTGTTGAAACCACTTCAAAGTTTTAGATAAATTAAATTGAATTATTTGATACAGACTATTATGATTTGAATAGATTAATTTCTGATTTTGATTTATTGATTTAATGATAAAATTAGTTGTTGCTTCAACGGTTCTGTACAATACAGTAACCTATACGCATAATTAATAGGATAACAAATATATTTGTCCACTTATTTGATATTTCATGCTTGGGTTAAATCCTTAGATGGGGTATGCTTAGAATAGCCAGGTATTATTTGTGAACCTATAATTAGTTTCGTATAATTTTCTCGCTAACGCAATTTGATGGTGTATGTTGAGACTTAGAGCTTTTGATGCGCCATGCTTAAGGTGTCCCGGTGATATTTGCGATTCTAATATATATAATAGGTTATGTCAATAGAACGAACAATAGATAAATATTCAAGAATTATGTTTCACTTCAGTAATTAAATAGAAATGGTGGTGGATACTAAAAACCCTGGTTATCAACTCTCTTTGCTTAGTTGTTTTATTACTTTAGTTTGTTTTATTATTTCATTCATAATTCTAAAAATCTAAAAATATTGTTTCTGATTAGTTTATTGAGAATATTGATTGCAGTATTGTCCCCGCTCCCTGTGGGTTCGACCCGTATTTGTCGTTGTCTGCATTGTAGACACCATGCAATTGCGGTTTATTTATATAGGCTTCTCAGAATCCTATCATCATGTGCTGAGATGGGATATGCTCGTACTGGTACGACTCAATTTACACCTCTAACTTGATATACGGGATCTTGACTACATATATAAGAAGACTAGGATCACCGAGCACCAACTCAGCTAAACTATAAACTTAACCTCCGACCTGTAGGCATACTAGGACTCGAGTAACTAAACACACTACTATGACTCGAATAACTAAATATTAAGATCGTTTCTAATGGCCCCGGATATTATGTTTAGCTAACTCAACACGTTACTATGACCCGAATAACTAAATATTGGGATTATTCCTAATAGTCGGAGTTGTAGTCCCGGGAAACTATGGCCTTACTAATTAAACACATTTCTATGACCTGACTAACTAAACACGGTACTATGATCCGCCTAACTAAGTACTGAGATCGTAGGTACCGAGTATCATGAACAGATTAACTAAACATGCTACTATGATTCGATTAACTAAATATTGAGGTTATTCTTAATGGTCGGGGATGTAAGCACCGACTACTATACAACCCGACTAACTAAACATGCTATTATGACCCGCTAAACTAAATATTAGGTTGTTCCTAATGGTCGGTGCGTTTACTATGACCCGACTAACAAAATATGATATCATAACTTGATTAGCAAAACACCAGTGCCGTCGGGCCCGACTAATTTAAAGGATAAAGATACCAACCGACCAACCAAACAACAAACAAAACTCAAAAGAGGTTGAGCGCCTTCGTAAGCCGGGGTGATTCCAGTATGGAATGATGTCCTAAAAAAGTGCAATGAATATTACAATTAGGGGGACGTTAGCCCTAGATAATGGCCTAGTCCTACCATCAACCGCAACATATTGCTTTCAATAAGGTGGTCCAGTTTTGGCTCAATCAGCAACTGTACTGCTTTTATGGTCTGCCAGATGAATTTGACAACATTTTCATTCATGAACTTGCCTTTTGAGCCTAAAAATTCAAGAGCACAGAATAAAAAAATATGAGATCAAAAATAAGAGAATGCACAGGGAGAACTAGAAACAGTATTACTTTCTTCTTTTCAAAATAATAGATTCGTTTATATATAATTTTGGAAGAAGACTTACTTGTATATCCCAATCACATCTGATGGTAATTATCATCAATATCAACGTCTGAATCGCGGTACCACCTATCATCCCACTCCATATTTCCTCTAATAAGTTTGCGAATTTAGTTTGATCTTGTAATAACATTACTGGTGTGTAGTAATAGGGCGAGTATACATACTCGAACACTAAGATGGAAACCCCAAGGGCAACTCCAACTGGAAGACCGATGATGTAATACATACTTGCCATCCTGAGCCAACAGCTACCCCTGATAAAGCAACATAACCATATTAACTAGTACCCCTTCCGTTTCACAATATATGTTCGTTTTGACTAAGTCAAAATATTAAGGAGATCGGAGGAATATCCAAAATTATCCATACTAAATAATTTATTATTATTAAAATTAAAATTATTATTTATTTTTAAAAAGAATGAAATATAAGCCACGAAGATATTAGTATAATTGTTTCCTAATTATGCAAATATTATTTAAGATTTTAAACTGGGTCCCATTAAAAATAAGTTTATGAGTATAAAAGATTAAGGGTATATTTGGGAATTTATCGAGATAATACTACTACAAATTGAAGCTGAACACAATTTTAAAATTGACGAAAATGGAATAGAGGATATATATTTTGAAACGGAGGGAATATTAATTAGCAATTGTATGTTGAATTCTTTCGTACAGGGGACATAGAATTGAAATGGGGATGTACCCGATAGAATAGGTTGAATGCTGTTGAGGAGAATGGTGAAGGCCAAGAGGAGTGCAAGGTTATCAACTGCTTGGAGGACCATGTCACTCGAGGTGAAAATGATTGCTAACTTTTCATGAAAAATCAGTATCACGTTAGAAAAGAAAATCCATATTATCAAAGATGTTATTGCTAAAACTTTGGAAGCAAATTTAGTAGCTTTTCCATTCCCTGCTCCAAGCTCGTTTGAGACCCTTACTTATATACGTGAGATATCACAAAGGTGTATAAATTTGTACACTTCTATAATAAATCTAAGAAAAATAACATTTATACTCAGATAACAGGTCGATATATCCCTGAAACAACATACTGGTGTACGAATCTGTACACTAATACAACAAATATGAGAAAATTTAATATTCATACCCACAAACATGTCATATATCCCTGAGATACCAAAAAAATAAAAAAATCAAAGTTCTATGAAAATCAAAAACCTAAAACAACAAAATAAAAAACACAAAGAGTAATCAAAAAATCGAATAAAACCAAAGATCAAACATATATTTTCATCCTACCATAAAAAATTGAAGAAAAAAAATCGAATAAATAAACAAAATCATATAAAAGATCAAAGATCAAAAACTAAACCGACAATAGGAATGATGAAGAAACGAGTAATCCAACAAACTAAACCGAAAAGGGTTGCAATAGTGATAGCAACCAAGTCAATATCACTTAAATGACCAGCAAATGCTTGAGTTATAACAGTGATTGAATACATTGCAAAACGACTGAAAATGGCTGGACCTGAAATGTGCCAATGTTTTTTTGATTCTATCCATATCCTTTCAACAAGATCATTATCACCACCATATTCTTCTTCATCAGTTCTTAGTAACAGAGGTAAGTTTGTTTCTTCAACCTCCATTGATGAATTGATTGAGTTCTCTCTCCTCGAAAGAACTCTTTGACTTACAGATTGAGCAGGAAATAGATACAATAAGTTGTTTCTCAAGTGTTTGGGTTTTGGCCCCAATGGTTTTGGTTTGTCTGCGGCATTACGTCAAAATTGGCACATTCACCTCAGGTGGGGTTTGTTTTGGTCGAGCCATATGACTCGCATGGTCACAGGTTTGTTTTTCTCTAACTTTACTCAACTGACTCGTCTATATCTGACTCATTACATCTAATATCAAAAATATTAGATTATTATTATTGAAATTTATCATATATTTAACGAGTCAGGTAGATAATACATTCGAAACAGATCTATGAGCCAAATTAAACATAGAAAAGTATAAAAATAAATGATATAGCATTTTATTTAGACGGAGTCAGATGTAGATTCAGATCTGAAGTCAGATCCAAACAACACAGTATAATTTGATATTAGTGTGGACTTTTACTAATAGTTAGCGACTTAACCATAGTTACCATATTATCGGAAAAAAAATATGGAAAAAAAATACTCCATACGTTTTAGTAAAAATATTACTAAAAATAAGTCAAAACTAAAAGATAATAGTAACATTTTTGTTGAAACGTTAATAATAGTAATTAACAACAATTTCAAATAAATGTATTCGAACAAATAAGAAGAACCAATTTTTATTGAATAGTATCCAATGTACACCAAATCATCTATCTGTCCGTCACAAAGAGTTCTCCCTAATCATTCATCCCCAACAAAGAATAATAAATCAAAAGAGCCCAAAATGGAAATACAAAAGAATTCAAAGAATGATGAGATCAAATCACATCCGTTCAACCGATCCGTAGATAAAAATCTAAGGCGAAACATCACTCAATGATTTTGGGCTTAGAATAAGAAAACGGAGGCAACAAAGGTACCAACAAAAGCAGAACCAACAGCTACAAATCTGTGTGCACTTGATGGTGTATCAGCAGCTGGAGCATCAGCAGGACCTGGAGCTGCAGCAGGAGTACCAGGGGCACTAGCTGGAGTAGCAGTGTCAGGTGTTGGAGCATCTGAAGATGGAGTAGGAGCTGATGATGTTGGAGATGGAGTTGGTGATGTAATTGGTGCAACTGATGGTGCTACTGTTGGGGCTACTGTTGGTGCTACTGATGGTGCTACAGCTGAAACTGCTGGTACTAGTGCTGCAATTGGTGGATTAGCAATAGGAACTGGTGCAACTGTTGGTGTTGCTGCTGGAGCTTGAGCATTAGATGAAGTTGACGACAATAAACCCATTATCATGAAAATTGCGAATACTGCAGACATCTTCATTTTTCTTAGAGATAGAGAATCAGGAATGTGTAATGCAAAGAAGATTTAATTTAGAGAGAAAAGAGGTAGAATTGTTGTTGTTTGAGAGAGTGGTGAGTTTGAAAGAAGAGAAATGGTGATATTTTTATATGTAAAGAGATGTATGATTGAAGCTTTGTTAATCTTTCTTAGTTGTTTTTTTTGAATATACAGCGCATTGAGATAAGAAATAAATTTGGGTTGAATGAGCTGTATCAGTCTTATCATTTTTGCTTTTCAGCGTTATAATATTGGTATGCGTTGCGTATACATTCATCCGTGTAAAACGGGCCGTTACAGCCAATTAAAAGGTGAACCCAAAGTATTACGTGTCATGTTATGTCGTGTCAAAAATTAAAACGTGCCGTGTCGTATCGTGTTTAAGAGTGTGATGTGCTGTGCTTAACATATTTATTTTATATTTTTTAAAATTCATATTTTTCCGATATTTAGATATTATATGTGTTGTTATAGAAATAACAACTTAACGAAAATAAAATATCAAAAATTAATTAGAATAACATTTTTTTATAAAATATATCCAAAATGTATTGTATTATATCGTATTATGTAATGTTTTATTACATGTTATGACGTGCTTTCTTAGCATGTTGTGTTGTACCACATACTTATCCATATCACATATTATGCTTTATTACTATGTCGATTAGTTTGGTCTAATACAACATATGAAACTGTCGTGTTGGGATGGGCTGTGCTCGTACTGACACATCTTAATTTATACCTCTAACCGACCACAATACCCTTGAGACATTGACCAGCTTTGGGTCCAGCAAAACTTTAGAATATTAGGATGTTTTGGGATGGATGGGACATTTCATCGTGTTAGGTCAGGGATGTTGGCCTCCAGTCCACTAGAAGAAATACATGAATGAACTTCTTTATCTGGCGGCAGACGTGAATGGAGCCAAAACATCTTGCATTTCTTTTTTCTTTTTTTTTCTTTTTTTTATCCATAAAAAATTTGATGATGATGAATTTCAAACTTATATACCGATATCAACGTCCAACGATTTTACTATTATTACACAAAGATATCAACTTTGTGATGTGTCTTTGCATATATTTTTTTAATAAAAGAATTACATTCAACGGCAATTAGGTGATCTTTATCCGCCTGGGGAAGGCTCTCCCCGTAATATTATTGTACAAAGTATAAGACAAAAAATCAGGAGTTACAAGAGAATGAATCTATATAGATTGTGGGATAAGAGATGTCTAAAACCTAAAAATAACTAAGTTTATCCTTTTAAAAAAGGATTACCTTACTATCCATTATTTCAACATCATTAATTTTTCTTTTTTTTGTTATATGGATTAAAAGATCGAGTATGTTATTATGGAAGATGAATTATATGTTCATCTACGACTAGAAACTGATGAAGTCCTAACTATAGACACACATTGTGAAATCTAGATATGGCTAAGAAATGTTGTCGTGCGACCTAGGCGAAGACGATTTATTTTATTTCAAAACTTTACTTGTCGGAGGTTGTATTTACTAGTTGTATATAGATCTGTTTATTATGTCAAAACAAATTTAGTCATAGGTTG
Organism: Papaver californicum; assembly: GCA_023531435.1. Classification (NCBI taxonomy): domain Eukaryota; kingdom Viridiplantae; phylum Streptophyta; class Magnoliopsida; order Ranunculales; family Papaveraceae; genus Papaver; species Papaver californicum. The sequence continues at coordinate 764,434 of JAJJMC010022402.1, forward strand.
TGTTTCTTTAGCCGTAGAAAGTGTAGATTGCATAATCTTTTAAAATTAGTCTACGGCTAATAAAAAACCTCCTAAACCCGGATGATTATAAAACTGGACCACAATCGTTGAAGTTATCTTGAATTTGTAAACCATGCATCTACGATTAGCAATTCATGTTTTCCCAGTCGTATAAGGGTTAGTTCTTCACTTACCAAGAACAAACCTACCTACGACTAGGAAACGATGAACTCCTAATCGTGGACACTGTCCGTAGATACTATGAGACCAAGATACAACTAAAAAAATTCGGCATAGCTATAGACAGGTCTTTAACTCTCCTTTATTTTTTTATTCTCTCTGAAAATACAATATCTAAACTCTAATTTTGATCAACTAACTATAAATAAAATTCATTAATCTAATCAAACAACTAACAATTAATTAGTTGAACTAATTAAAATTATTAATAAAAATTAAGTGAAGGTATTTAAGTTATTATCAAAAATATTTAGATATGTTGGAAAATTGGGTTCCACGGAGGATGAAAAATACACAGGGAAGTTGTACTCTCCGGCTTCAAGTCTCTAAAAGATTTCTTTTAGATAATTATTTCTACCATTTCAATTAAATTGGCGATTATAACGGATATGTGAAATAATGCCTTCAGGATACAATGAAGCCCTATAACAACGAAATTGGATTCAAGATTTGTACCCCTTGATCCAACCAAGAACAAAGAAAGAAAGTTTCTGATGATGCTTTAGTAGAGAGAAAACAGATTGATTTTGATGATTTCGAATGGGAGAATATCTTCACTATTTATAGAGAGATTCATGTCTATTGGATATACCTCTTCATCTCCAACAGACACCTCCAAGAACCATCAATGGTGGTTTATGGGAAGGGACGCGTCTGTTCAAATTTGAACAAAATCTAATTAGGTTTTTCAAAATAAAACCAGAAAAGAAATAATCCACGAGACGCTGTCTCGGACTCTGCTAGGGGGTGTTTCCTCCCAGACCCCCGTGATCTAACCTGTTAGGTCGACCATACCCCTAAATCTTCCCCGGCATAGCGGTAAACAATCTTAAAAATATCCAACAAGATAAATGGTATTGAATTTACTACAAAATGATCCCATTTCGTCTTATATTACAACCCCTTTGGAATTCTTGCATCCCTTAAAATAAGAACTGCAAAAAGAACTTTATTGAGGTACTAATAGATCTCATACGGAAACTATGAAACCCACGAAAAAGAAAAAAAGAAAAAAAAAACCTTTGATGTGTAAGAGACGGTATTAAGAGAATTTTTATGGGTGGTTAGTCGAAGAATTTTTTTTGTTTACAAATTAGCAAACAAATTAATATCTCTTCAACGGTGAGCACTAGCGGGGGTTGTTAAAGTGATTTCTAGAAAAGCTACGTTAATGGAAATATGAGCAATACAAAAAGCCCTCCTCCGAGTTTAAATTTTGAGAGTTGGATTGGTATATTGGTTAATTTGTCAATTATCACCCCACGGTGAGATGGGCAAATCCATTTACCAATACATAAATTGGTAAATGAGTATATTGGGGGGTCTTCCCATCGAGACTCAAAGAAAGTCGATCGTCTATGTTTGAGATGATCGATTCACTTGAGCCGTTCGGCCCATACTAGGCCGAGGGTTGGTGCTAGTCTCATCCAACTGCTCTCAATTCTTCCCTATAAATTCAAACATCTTCAACTCTAAAATCATACCTTCCCCACTTAAAAATTCTTCTACTCAAACTCTTCTTCCCAACTTGTGTTCAAAAATTCAGAAGAAAATGAATGCCAGAGTTCGTGCTCAAAAATATACTCAAGAATATGATTTAGCTCTTTGTAAAGCATATGTTTTTAATAGCAGAAGAAATGTTCCTAGTGGCCAACTCATGTCTCACACGTCTTTTTGCAGAACGTTTTCACTATGTTCGTTGCAGAAACCGGGAGCCCGAGAAACCGTCATTCTCTTGGGTTGTTGAGTCGTTTTCAAGCAATTAGTCATCCAGTCACGTGATTCCTTGTTCAAGTAAGGGTAATTGATCGAGAAAAATTTAACGGTGTAACTGAAGATGAAGTAATACAATTAGCTCTAGATGTATGGCAGATTGGCAGGAAAATCACGAAAAACCTTTTATATACGAAGCTTGTTTTAACATCCTTAGAGATTGATGTAATTTTAATATAGTGGTAAAAAGAGGTTCGTTTGTCGAACTTGTAAAGGTAATGATCTTAGAAAATAATGATTTAAATTAACTCTAGAAAATTCCAGGAGTGTGAAAAAGACTAAATAACCTAAAGATGATTTTCGAATAATTTTAAAAGGACCAGGAATCAGGAATCAGGTAATTCTAACAATCTATGTGATTAATCAGATAATTCTTTTTAAATTAATTGAAGCGCAAGTAATTGCCAAAATTGGTTTCGTTATGCTAACAAACAGAGGTAAATCACAAGCATGGACTATCAAAATTAATTAACCAAGCATAATCCATCAAGCAAAAGCACAACTGTTGAAAGAAAACCGTTTTCACTATTTAAAACTATGCAATTCTAATAACAAAAGAATTATAAATAATTATTAAAAAATAATTAAATCACATAAAATTGAGAAAAGTACCTTATCCCTCATCCCAGTAAATAGACTTAGCTCATGGTGGAGAAAACTTGCTTAAAAGACCTTTTCATTGCTCAAAAAGTTGATTACAAGGTTAAAGAATAGTGCAACAGCTGAACAGATTCGTTTATAAGTGTTGAAGAACAGGGTTCAGCCGTTACAGAAGTGTTTCTAAGCAATAAATGGTTGAAAGAATAGGCAACAGGAGCAGTTTGAATCAGCAACAGATATAAATGTTGCTGAGTCGTCTTCTCCGATGGTGGCTGATGAAGAACACGCCGTCCGGACCAGCAGCAGGTGACCGGCGGCGACCGGAAGTGGCCGGAATTGCTCTGATTTCTTCTCTCAGCTTTTTGTTCTCGATTTTCTTGGCTTCTCTTGGTTTATATAGGTAGTAGAAACCCTAGAGAGAGTTCTAAACCTAATAAAACTCTCTAAAACAACCCACAAATCTCAATCCGAATCGAAACACAATTCCGGCCAAATACATGATTTCCGAGCTGATTTCACGGGATTTTTTTGCTGTTTAAGACTTGCGTGAGATGACTATCAATGTTGGAACAATCTAGAAGCAAAATATCTTGCGAATCACTTGAGATTATCACGACCAGTTCAAACAGTTGAGCCCCGATGAGTCAACTCGGTGACTCGGCCTGATCCAGCTCGCTGGGTTGACTCGCCTGGTTGACCCGCTGGTTGACCCGATCCAGCTCAGCCCGATCCAAGGGTGCCCCAATCCAAAGTGTGGGTGCCTTGATCCATTTTCCCGGGTGCCTTGAACACTTTTTGAGCCAATTTTTCGACAAATCTTTATTCTTCTAATGTACCTACAAAAGCATAAAAACACGTAATAGACACAAAATCGAATACTAACTCACTAGAAATTAAGGTGCAATTTAGACACTAAAATGTGTCTATCAAATACCCCCAAACTTAATATTTTGCTAGTCCTCGAGCAAACTACTCTAAAAATAAAGTAAAAATCCTAACTCACTTTCGCAGGAATCGCGACTACATTTAGCATATGCAGTAAGCCGTTAAACTCCTAGGTGTCCCTAGTGGACGAGTTTTGTCTCGTGAGGGTTTACAAGAGGTATACCCACAAAACCTGGATCTAGATCTTAGCAACACGTGAACGATTAAGGATAGACACTAAACAAGCTAGATCTAGATCTTAACATGATTTTGATATAAATGCCTTTAAACCGACATTAGGAATCCCCATACCTCTTAGTTCGGTATGCTTGCGTTCCGTTACTACTTGAAAATACAAAGGAAGTGCCTTTTTATATCGTGCATTTACCAACCAACTTTGTTGCTCAAATGGAACATTTTGTCCCTGACCAGAAGGTATCCCAAGAAGGTAATACAAATCTAACGATGTTATTCCTGAAAAAACATTAAAATTGTTAATTTCATATATAAATCGTATTTTTGCATAAAAATTATAAATCAAAATATATGACACACCTATTTCGAAGTTATCAAAATGGAACGTGTGTGTAGTATGCCACCAACGTCCCAGCATCATCGAAAAGAATTAGACCGAATGTCTCTTCGCCTCGATATGGTACAAAGTTCTCCAAGGAAATCTATTCACAATAATTTTAGCACTTTCGGGGAGTTTATCATAAACTGGTTTAATTTCTCCCCAACCACCTCTTGGTTTTTGACCTTTGACATCTCGGTCTTCTATTGAAGATACATGACCTTGACTCGTGGATGTTTCTCGACTAGAAACTACATTAGGATTCTCTTCATCCAAAAATTCTTGTTAAGTCGGCAAAGGTTGAGTGTACCTATTTCTAGGTGGTTTTCTATTTCTATTTCGATTAATATTTTGAGATTGAGACATTTAAAAAAAAGTTTTTTAGAGAAGCGGAATATGAAGTGTTCTAAAGAAGATTGTAGAGAAGAAGATTGTATTAAAGATTGGTTTTGGTGTGAGTAGAAAAGAATGATTTTGAGTTGAATTTATAGGGGATAATGTTATAGCCGTTGGATTAATGCCATTTGGATATGACCGTTGTCGAGGCATTAACAGCCGCTCGGCCTTTGTTGCGCCGTGGGTCTGTGCAACATAGGCCGAGCGGCTCTTATTGCCTCAGTCGATTCATATTGCGCCTTTTAGCCCATTTCCCACTACCCAAAACCAATTTTACCCATCCACCTGGTTTAACATTTTAGCAAATTTACTAATACCCACTAAAATTACTCTAACGGGTTCCATTAACCGAGTTGCCATCATATTGGGAATGGGTGCCCTCGAACTAAAGCTCTAATGAACTCCAACAAGGCCTATGATTATCTTATTTAGAACCACCACCAAGGACTGGTACTTGGAGGCAAAACAAACAACAAAAAAAATAATCACAAAGTAAGATGTGGTTTGATCCAAAAACAGCAACTGAATCAGTCATCTCACGGTGTACTCATTACTCTTTAGCATAACTAGTTGGTCCATCTTCTTGTGTTCAGTGGCGGAACTAGACATTTTGTATACCAAACTCAGCTGGCTCCCAATCCAATAATAGTTATTTTGATATTTTTTGTTATAAAATATGCTTTTAAACCCATCTTGCACTCCCTATCCAACTTGTGGTATTGATAGGCAAAAATATTACACCCTCTTCTTACAAACGTGGTTCCACCCTATTGTTGTCCTCAATCGAAATTGCTTTGCCGTGATGGCATATCGTTGTGCTCAATAAAAGTTACACCACGATGACATACACAACGATTTCCTCTAAGGAGTAATTTTTCCTTTTTACGGACAAAGGTATCCAGATCTCTTAGACCACCTGACTAATCTTTGACCTTCAGTTTTTCTGAGATGAATGTTAAATCACTCGGCTATTTTACCGATGGTTGCTTCAATGGATTACAATTTATCTATACCAAAAATGTCTTAATCGAATAACACCTTTGTTCTCTTTTCTAGCTTAAAGTTCTACTACATTATTTAGCAAAAATCTTTTCTTGGGGATTCTAAAAGCTTGATTTTTTGACAAACTCAATTGTGTGTTGAAAGTATTTTCGGTGATAGAATGGCACCAATAATTCAAACCCAAATAGGCTGTCAATGGCCAAATTTGATTTTGATGTGTATCTATTTAAAAATGTATACTTTTTTTGAGGGTAACGTTGAATTTGGTGCACTCCATCACAGTTGGATTAATACAGCCTAACCTGGATGCATGGGGTATAAAATACTCCAATTTACACTAATTTTCATGTAGCGGTTTTTGGCCTTCCGTCATTTTCACCGACATCATTCATGAGCTTCATTTTCTTTCTTCCGATTTTTCTAGATCATTACATAAACAGCAATTATAATGTGTTTGATTTGAATTTTTGGACCTAATTTATTAATGCAAGTAATTTTACTTGTTTACTTACGATGTTGAATTTGGATTAAATTCATTTATAATGTTAAATGTATAAAGTTAATCCTATTATTCTATTTCATCGTTAAAGAATGATATTTTCATTATTTGCACAAGCATTTAAAAAAAAAGAAAAAGATGATAATATTATATTGTATTTATTTTTTCATTCCTATTCTTAGTAAACAAAAAATATTTTTTGGATAAAAAACAGTAGTTTTGTAAAATACACCGTTCACGTAACGTCTTAATTGTTTTCGGTTATTACTTTAAATATCCTTTTGTATATATTAAAAGAGTGAATATAATTTTAGATCTGAGATTTTCCTTTCCTCTCTGTCTTAAGTTCTTTTATCGATGGGAATCAAACCTCCGATGTCTACCCAACAAAATCCCTTTCAATTTTCAGAAAAAATCATAATCAAAACCCTAATAACTCCATGGATTCTTCCCCTTCAGTGGTGTTAGACGAGGTTATGTTCTACCAAATTCACCTTCAGCTGGAAGCACAGACTCCATAAACACAGGACGATCGAATACCTCAACTACAGGAATTAACGCCATCAACTTTTTTTCGAAAAGTGGTTATACAAGCCAACAATTATCTCGTTTGATGGTCCAAGCTTGTGGTCTTCTATTAGCTCAGTTACCTCCAGAATGTGCAACTTTATTTAGAGGCATCACATATAATTAAAGAGTGTTGGTGGCTCACCAATGGGAAAAAATCAGTTAAGGAGCTAGATTCTGTTGTTGGATATGCGTTGCTAGATTCAACATGGGTCGCTCAAGATAACACATCAACAACCATAGGTACTACTGTCACCTCCAATTTATTTAATCATAAACTTCCTTTATCTTAGATTCAGGTGTTTATTCCAGTATCTTGTATTTCTTATTGTGTTATTTATATGTTGTAACTCTGTTTGCTTCGACCTACACCGCTTATCCTTTTTAGAAAATAGCCAATTGTTCAACCTCGGCCCAAACTTGAGTTTATTTCCCAACAACTTGGTGTTTCTTTAGTTTGCCCTAGTGATTTAAGAGTACACCTGTTGTTTTCACACAATAATTTTGTACTTATAATACCCCTTAAATATTAGTGGAACTTGAGTTTGCTGATAGCAATTGAGAGAATTGGAAAATAGTGAGTACCAAGGTTGCATCCCGAATACATTTTTTTTTAAACTTCAAATACAGTTTCCTATTGCACCCCAAAAGTAGCTGATCTCAAACTGATAATTCTTGCCTCGTCTATTTTAATTTTAATGAACTGGATTATTTTTTTTATGTTGCCAAAACATTAAAATTGTAAAACAAGTAAGCCCACATTACGAAAATGCAAGAAAACTACTACTGTGTGACCAATTTGTGCGTTTTGAACCATGATACCCGATAATGTGCACATAGTTGTACACATGTTGATTCTTAATGTGTACATAATTATACACATGTAGATTGTTAATGTGTACATAATTGTACACTTGTTGATTGTTAGTGTGTACATAATTGTGCACCTGTTGATTGTTAATGTGTACATAGTTGTGCACATGTTGTTTATTAGTGGTACAGAATTGTATTATGTCCTAATGCACCTTTGGCATCAATCTTTTTTGGTTTTATGTACTTAATATAGGGACTCATAAGCTCAAATGGTAGAGCGCCCAAGCCTATCACAAGGTTTGTGGAGGTTGATGGTTCAAATCCATCTGAGTTTCCATGTTATGTTTATTCAATATGGGTAGGTGTGTACATACTGGTGCACCAGTGTAATTTCCATGACATAGATTTGTTTATAGGTGAATATAGTTGATTTTTTCCATGTTTTACAGGGGGTGTACATATTGGTGCACCAATGCATTTTTCATGAAAAATAGGTATGTGCATGTGTATGAATGATCAATTTTAATGTATTTTTTTTAGGAGTGTACATATCGCTGCACCTGGGTAAGTCCCATGAAAAGGTAGGTTTGTATCTAGTTATGAATGATCAGTTTTATGTATGTTTTACAAGGGTGTATATATTGGTGCACCAATGTAATTCCCATGAAAAAGTAGGTTTGTGTGTGGTTGTGAATAGTCGGTTTTATTCATGTTTTGCAGGGGTGTACATATTGGTGCACCATTGTAATTCCCATAAAAAATAACTTTGTGTGTGGGTATGAATAATTGGCTCCATGCATGTTTTGCAGGGGTGTACAAAGTGGTACACCAATGTATTTTCCATGAAAAATAGGTCTGCGTATGGGCATGAATGATCGATTTTAATGCATTTTTTAGGTGTGTACATATCGGTGCACC
>JAJJMC010022402.1:773139-786008 GCA_023531435.1 Papaver californicum
GTTCTGCTTTTGTTGGTACCTTTGTTGCCTCCGTTTTCTTATTCTAAACTCATCACATTCTTCTTCTGAAATTAGACTAATTAACCATCATTGGATCTTAATTTATAAATTTATATTCTATGGATCGGTTAAACGGCGCAATTTGATCTCATCAATCATTGTTCGTACAGTTCTTGTGTATTTATTTCCATTTTCATTTTGTTCTTTGTAATTGGGAGGAGACTGTTGATGAATCTTATCTGTGTACGTTGGAATTTATTGAATAAAACATTTTTTTTCTTATTTGTTAAAAGTTTGCTTATCGTTTTTGTTTTTTGGATTCGAATTCCATTTCAATTGATGTAGCCATTTTCCATTAATCTTGGCTCCTAAGCGGAAGTTCTATATTAAAACTTGATAATTTGAAGATCGTCTTTTTCTCTTATTATAAGGTAATTGGTGATCGGTCCGAACCTACAATTATCCGGGCTTTCTGTTGTTTTCCGTCATCATGAGCTTCAAATATCAATTTTTTTTTATCGATTCCGTGAATCATAATTATAATGTGTTTATTTGAAAGTTTGAAACAATTGTATCCGATTTAAATTGAGGTATAAAGTAAAAAAATACAACTTAGGGAGTGTTCTAGCACTACAATTCAGGCACGGACCAGGTGTGTTTAAAAAACTAAATTTGATCCGGACTAAAACATTAAAGATTAAAATAAAAAAAAATCTTAAAATCTCAAAATTTAAATAGTGGACTTAAAGGTTTGACATGAGCTTTAACCCGGTTAGCCTTCTCATAAGCCCATCATACTATAAAACAAGTTCCCAATTATACAAACAAAGGATAAGGAACTGTGAATAAAATAAGAGCAATATTGGTTTTTACACTATCTTACGTACACTACATCTTATTAACCAATTTTTTTTTTTCTCTTAACTCGTTGTATATCCTGGTTAAATTAGGGCCCACATGAATTATATTGGCCATACCAAATTCTATGTCCACCCATATTAGTAGCTAAGGGGTGTTTAACTTTGTACGAAAAAACTAAATTATCTTCTACAAAAACCTAAAATTACAAAGTAAAAGTAAACCTAATTACTTAAACTAATTACTCCATTTCTATTTCATTAAACGATTCTTCTTTTTCTCTTCTACTCTTTTCTCCCTCTTCTTTTCCATTTTAAACCAAAACATCGTCAAAAATTGACGACTCAAAAAACGATTAATCGTTTGATTTTTCTATATAACGAAAATGACAAGAAGAATGAAGCATCACAGTAAAGGAGAAAATCTACCTAGTGGAAGAAATCCAGGAATTGCAGAAGCAATTAAACATAAAACGAAGAAAAAACGGTTACGGAGGAGAAAGACGAAGAAACTCGTAGCTCGATACATCAAATGACTCGAATCAGGTACTTTTCTATCATCCCGTCACTCTAAATTAGGTTTCAATCATATGCCAACACTTAAAAATTAAAAATTTTGATTTCTGGGTTTTCTGTAAAACCCAGAATCGTTCTGTAACACCCGTAATTTTCGCATGACGCTTACTCAAGGATGCGTCATGGCCTGGGTTGAAGCTTCATCCTAAGCTTATAAAGCTTACCCAGATATGCATTAAAGTGTGGATGCCTTGACCTCGAATTACATTGTTAAGGCCCTATTACGCGTGATGCGTATTCGAGGAGGCATGATACTGCTAAGGCACTATATGCCGTGATGCATGATTCAATGCATCACTGAGCCGAAGTTGCATAAGTGAGAGCACCATAGTGCTAATGCACTATTATGCCGTGATGCATGATCCAATGCATCACTAAGCCGAAGTTGCATAAGTGAGAGCATCATAGTGAAAATGCACTATTATGCCGTGATGCATGATCCAATGCATCACTAAGCCGAAGTTGCATAAGTTGGAGCATCATAGTGCAATTTCACTATTATGCCGTGATGCATGATCCAATGCATCACTAAGCCGAAGTTTCATAAGTGAGAGCATCATAGTGCAAATGCACTATTATACCGTGATGCATGATTCAATGCATCACCGAGCCAAGGTCGTTATTCGATGAACGCATCATAGTGCTAAGCCACTATTATGCCGTGATGCATTATTGAGAATGCATCACCGAGCCAAGAATGCATTATCGTGATGCATCAACGTGTTTAATTGTAGCTTACCCGAGAATGCTTCGTTTGGCTTTGGAAAGAAATCTTTATTTTCGGCTTTGCAGTCGATGAATGACTCTTACCTTTGAAATATTTATTTGTAGAAATGCGAATAAAAAATATATAGGGAGGGAGCTTTGTTTGAATCTGCATGAGCGGTAATGCACATATAGTTATGCGAGGTGGCCAATACGTTGGAGCATACTTGATGCATAAGCATCAATATGCTGGTAGCTTAATCGATGAAGCTTGAATGTGCATGAGCGGTAATGCGCAATGTGTTAGAGCATACTTGATGCTAAAGCATCAATATGCATATAGCTTAGCCTATAAAGCTTGAATTATGCGAAAGCATCATTCAATCATGCTACGTACTTGAGAATGCATATTTGCATAATAAATAACGATAGTTATGCACAAGCTATTTCATACCTTGCGAAAGTCCTTCGGCCTATACGGAATAGGCTTTGCTTGGAATTTGGCCTTGCAACGAAGTTGGAATCGATGTTTACTTTTCCTTAATAAGCTTAAGTTGCTAGTTCCTTTCGAATTGACCCTTTGATGAACTACGGTCATGCTTGATCTCATCAAGGTACGAGTTGGGTACGTAGGCAGCCGCAATGCAATGCATTGAGGTGCAGCACCTTGTCGCTCATATCATCTAATTTGGGAGATGATTGCGACATTATGGTAACTCATATCATCTGGCTCGACAAGGATAAGGAAGAGATGATTGTTGCCACACTAGATGGGGTAGTTGCAATCCCATTTGATGGATTGTTCATACTTCCTAGCAACCGTTGCGGCAGAGAATGGAATGTGCCAAAATGTTGCACCCTTGGTAAGAATAAGTTAAGTGCAGACTCCAGCGCATGGTCGAAGCAAAATTGATGAAGCGAAAGTTTAGACTGGAAATAGCCTAGGTGTTGGTCCAAGGCATGAGTTAGGCCTGGACAATGATCGTAATTATGTGATGCTTGCCAAAGGAATCCCCATTGGCTTGTATCACCTTCAACCGTTGGTATAATAAGGGTAAGTTGGAATGGTATGCTAGTCCAAGGCATGGGTCAAGCCTGGACAAGGATTATAATTAGGTAATGTTGTCAAAGGCATTCACCATGGGATTTAATGTCCTTGCACCCTTTGTAGGTCAAGGGTGAGTTGGAACGATATGGAGACTGCGGTTTGAGTACCATGCTTGCGAAACATCTTTGGAAAGGAAAATATACCAGGAACAGTATAAACGTAGCTTGAATGATGTGAGAACTACGTGTCGAGTATATTGCTTATAAGGCATGCTTGGAAAGCAAAAATTTACCTGCACTTTCCAGCGAGAAGTTAAGCTTTAAGGTCCGATCACTCTCTTTTAAATCGTGCATCGGGGAGTTCTGGCCTGCCCAGCGCAACGCGCTGGAGGCAGAATTTTCCGGTCTGTGACACGTTCGATGTTCATGTTTACATCGACGATTCTAATTTGAATCGTTTGATGTTCATGCCCCCGTCGAACGATTACAATGTAACTGAAAAAGCATGAAACATCGATCCAGAATTGTTGGATGTTGACATCAACATCCAACTATTCTGGGTCGAGAAAAAACTGAACATTTATATGAATAGTTTGATGTGGAAATCACTATCGAACGATTCAGGGTCGAGAAGAAACCCAATGTGTCTGTTGGTTTTTTAGCCTAGAATCGTTGGTTATTAACACCAACATCGAACGATTCTGAACTGCATAATATTTTGAATCTTTGGATGTGTGTGCATCGTGATGGACAATTCTACACTTGGAATTCCTAAATTCACTTGAATTAGATTGTTGATTATCATATGTTGTAGTACTCTTTAGGGATAAGGGAAAGACACCAGAAAAGATAGCGAAGAAAAAACATGATCTTGATTTTTTAAAGTTAAATTAATTTTGAGACGATATATGCGTAGCAAAAAAAAAATCTATATGTGGCAAAAATATTGAGACTGATATATAAGTTTTGTGGACACTTAATAGGGTGTCTCTTAAATTAATTAAGAGACGTTTACAGGTCTCGCTTAATGTATCTCAAAGATTCCAGACGCACGATTTGAGACACTTATATGTGTCTCTTAAGTTCATAACAACGGATATAACCGCTGACCAATTTACGATGTCTCCTTCGCTGACGTTCGTCAAGCAGGTCACGTGGATTGGCCAGGGTCTTCTTCTACTAATGAGACCTCGATCTATATGAAAATGAAACGAAGATAGTTACCTTTCAGAAAAAGATAACTATAGTGGGGTTCGTTTTTCTGAAGGTAGGAGAAAAGATAAAACTTATTTTGAATCAAAATGAAAGTTTAAAACTTATGTAAATGTAATTAACCCCTTCTGGTTAACCCGAGAAACAAAAATGGGATAGATTTCTGAAAAATCTTATTTAGTTAGATAGGGTCGATTAAGATAAGATGGGACACCAAAATAATTTATTGCTGAGCCGTATGAGGTAGGAAACTCTCAAGTACGGTTCTAAGGATATCTTCTCAAGTTTCTGATTAGGAAACATGATCAAATTCTCGAGCTTTTAAAAGTAAGAAGTTGATTCGAAATTAAACACAGAGAATCGTGAAAAAGAAAAAAATCTTTGTCGAGAATATTGTTATTGAATGAAGAGATCTGTTGGAAATTTGTGATGAGATTTGATGTGCTATTGAGGTTACAGTATAAACAAGAGATTGATGAGAACATTTGAGGAGGTTGGCTTCGGCCAGTATCACAAGAAATTAAAATCCAAAAAATTCTGCAAAACCAGGCCAGAAGAGATGAAGAAAAAGGTGAAGAAGAAAACCGTTGCTGAAAACCGTCATCTATTCCTTGGCATCAACAACGGTTTTCTGAGATGATCCTGCGACAGTTTATTGTTTAATGCATAAGAAAGAGTCGTTTAATCAATAGATATTTTCATTCTTCAGCAACACATCTGGTCAATTCTTTACGTACTGCTCTTGAGGTCTGTAGTAAAATCGATAGAGAATTTGAAGAAAAATTGTAATGTTTAATAAATTTGAATGATATATCAATTTTTTTTTATTCTTACCTCTATGAGTGACTAATCTTCTTAACTAAGGTGTAGGAGGAAGTTATTTTTGATGTGTACTTTTAATAGTACTTAGACATATTTACTCTTTAAATGGCTAATAATTTCTCTTCTTTAAAAGTTTCATTTTATTTTTGTAAAACGACGCAAGTCGTATAAATCTTTCTAAACGTTTTATCTTCCAAAGTATGAGATTTGGTTCAATATTGTTTTGAGAATTTTAAGAGTAATCTTTTGAGATAATAAATTATTAATTTCGTAAAACATCAATATTAGTGGAATCCGAAAACCTAGACCTTTCAATTCCTGATTATTTAATTTATTTTGTTATTTTATCTTTTTATTTACTTAAATTCATTAAACTTATCCAAAATATTGTTTTTGTTTTAAGCACATAAATTGTAAAATAATTAGAAATAATAATATCAATCCTCGTGGAAACGGACCGTACTTGTCGCTTCTACAATGTAAACGTCGTGCGATTGCGGCCATAGACTTTTAGGCCTATCAACTGTTAAACCATCTACAATTGCAAATTTTGTTCCAACAACCGAAAAGGATAAATCTCATGCTCTTAAGTATCTCAAAAGGCACATCAACCCCTAAACTACGATAGAGTTATCACCACTTAAAAGATGAAAAAAAAAAGTTATAAAATGCCTTCGAAAATTGTTTTGGGAACATTTAAGATTTCCTTCTCCCGCAGTCCAGTGGAATGAAAATTCACTTCCTCAAAACAAATTAGTCATGGGTACACCAAGTATGGAATCTCCTACTGTGTAGTCTATTCGGCACTGCTTAATTCAACAATGGGTGTAAAACACTCTGAGGGTGATGCCAAAACTATTTGGAACTTTCTCTTTTATGCCACCATCTGATTCTTATGGAAGGAAAGAAATCAAAAGGTGCCAAGCTCTGAGGCCAGAAGACATTGTAATGAAGATTAAGACTACTTTGGCTTCATTTCATATTCAAGGATATATGCGGTCATTTAAGGAAAAGATATATAAATATCTAGTCCTTTTGCTCGAAAGTGCACGTGATACCTTGGCATATGATTCACGTGGATATGGTCGTGGCTCGCGTGGGTACATGGTTCATATATAATGGGCGAGTCTGCTAGGACCACCACCGTTAGGTGAATTTCTGACTCACCACAAGCCATATGAAAGTCTGATTCGTCTCCGACTTAAAAGAGTCTGAGACTCTCCGAAGGTTTATACTGTCCAACTCAGCTCCAAGTGCTAGCTATGACTACTTTAATAACTTGAACGAGTCAGATTTCTACTAAAAAATCGAATTTCTTTTTAAGCTGTCATCAATAACATACACTATCATATTAATATGAAAAACACTAAATTTTATTTAAATTATCATTAACAACGTATATTACTGTTGTTAAAAAAAACACAACATATAATCGCTGGTGGTGGTCGGTAGTGAGTTCGGACCTTTAAAAAAAAGTGATCAAATGAAAACCTTCAAGACCATACAAATAAAGCAAATTAAAAGTTGGTGAAAAAGAGAAACTGATTGAAAAATGTAGGTCACACATATCAATAACACAACTCAATAAATTCAAATTCAGAGATCCTACTATGGTTAGTATTATCATACTATGGAGAATGAGAGCACCATGAAAGGAGTAATAGTAGTATCAAACAACAGTCATGAACAAAAGAAGAAGCAAAAAAACATCAAACCAAGCTGGTCTCTAATTTTCTGCTGCATGCTCTTATTAGTTGGTCAAGTAGGAGGTCCATTACTACTAAGGCTTTACTTCTTACATGGTGGTCAAAGAAAATGGTTATCAAGTTGGTTACAAACTGCAGCTTTTCCATTTCTACTCATACCTATCTTAGTTTCATGGTCTAAATCAAAATCAAAATCTCAATCAATATCAACAAATGATGTAAACCCGTCGTCGACTGACCTAAAACTAAGATTTTGTGTCACTCCTAAACTTTCCATATCAAGTGTTATCTTGGGTGTTATTGTTGGTTTAGACGCTTTTCTATATTCTCTTGGTTTAAGTTATCTCCCTGTTTCAACTTCTACATTGTTGATGGCTCCTCAACTAGCTTTTACTGCATTGTTTGCTTTGATTCTTGTTAAGCAGAAGTTTACCCCCTATTCGATTAATTCGGTTGTGTTGTTAACTCTTGGTTCTGTTGTCATGGCTTTTCATACTAATGGTGATATGCCTACTGGTGTCTCAAAGGCTCAATACTTCTTGGGCTTCTTTGTGACTCTTGGTGCAGCTGCACTTATGGGATTTTTGTTGCCTTTAATCGAGTTTGCATACACGAAAGCATGCGAAGCTATAACATATGATCTGGTGATGCAGATGCAGTTTTTAATTTCAATGTTCGCGACACTTGTTTGCACCATTGGCATGTTAATCAACAAGGACTTTCAGGTGAAAATCGTCTCATCATTTTCTTATTTATAATCTTAACTAGAATCGACTCATTGAAAATGTCCGGCTTAATTTATTTTTTGATTTTTCTGTGCAATTTTTAGGCCATAAGCAGAGAAGCAAAAGAGTATGGACTTGGAGAAACAAAGTATTACATGGTATTAATATTTACAGCCGTTTTAATGCAATCAGCCGTAGTCGGAAATTTAGGTGTAATCTATTTTTCAACATCTCTATTCAGCGGAGTTCTTGTCACACTGCTCCTTCCAATTACACAAACCTTTGCAATATTTTTCTTCGATGAGAAATTCAGTGTAGAAAAAGGAATGTCATTAGCTCTATCTATATGGGGATTTGCTTCTTATTTCTATGGCGAATATAAGCAAACAAAAAAGCAGAAGAATCAGCACAAGGCAGTACCCATTACTACTTTCCCTAATGAAGTTTAAAAATTCTTCTTCCCGGAGGCTGGAAGAAACTTAGTATTTGTAATTACTGTAGTAACAAGGTTTGGCTTCTCTGTTTAATTTCAATATTGACTCGGATGGTCTATGTTTGTACCCTCCTGATACGGTACACATGGATGGTTTATTATAGAAACCTGTTTGGCTTATTAGGAAAGTTTAATGGCTTGTTTTGGAAGCCCACCTGGTTTATTAGTCCAATAGTTTATTATAGAAACTCAGTTGATTTATCGTAAAAATCAGTCCGAGTTATTATGGAAGCCCATTTGATTTATTATAAAAAATATTGGATTATTTTAGAAGCCCTATTGGTTTATTATAAAAGCTCATGTGGTTTATTATAGAAACATACTGGACTTATTTTGAAAGTCCAGTTGACTAACTGTAGAAGCCCATTTAGTTTATTATAGAAACATACTGGGCTTATTTTGGAAGCCCGGTTGGTTTAGTATAGAAGCGTGATCTGGCTTATTAGACAAGTCTAATTGGTTTATTTTCAAAGTCATTTTATGATAGACACAAATCTTGGGAAGAGGGACATAAATCTTCCATGATATCTATGGATCTTGCAGGATATGTACAAATCTTGGGCAGATAGACACGTATCTTCCAAGATAAACATAAATCTTGGGAAGATAGACATAGGTCTTCCAAGATAAACATGAATAATGGAAAGATAAACATGGATCTTTCAGGATAAGTATAGATCTTGGGAAGATAAGTAAGGATCTTCCGAGATAGATATGAATCTTGAGAAGATACAAAAGGGTCTTTCAAGATGAACACAAAAATAAAGAAGATAGACAAGGATTTTTAGGACAAATACAAATATTAATGGATAACTATAAATTCAAGATAACTACAAATCTAGGTCGTTATAACTACAACTAAATTTGGTTTCTGGTTACAAAAAGATATTAAAATCAACCTCAAAAGATACATAATTTCTATTCATATTCTCTACAATTTACCGGCTTAGAGCTCTCTCAAAAGGATTGAAACAATGACGGAGATTTAATCATTTTTCACACATTTACTCTGATTACCAAAAGTCAACTAAGTCAACTTTTCTTTTTCTAAGCAAACAATTACGTTGATCACCAAAAACGTAACAAACTACAAGCAAAACTGTCAGGGAATAAGAATCCAACAGGATCCAAAAAAATAAGAAAAACTAAAAATAGGGTAGTTCTATAGTAGGCCTTATCTGGACACTCTATACTACTAAAAAAATTTGGCCGGTTAACATATTCACATCTTTGCCCCACTGCCTAACCTAGTTCCCTTTTTTGCAAGCTTATCAGCTACAAAATTGATTTCTTTGAAACCATGTCTAAAGTGAATAGAAATGGCACTCTTGCGAATTGAGTTCCACCTTGTTTAGAATATCCAAGGCAAATTCCCACTTGTGAAGACCTGAATAGTAGATAAAGAATCAGTTTGGATAACAGCATTCATTAATTAAGTTATTACCATTCCAAAGCACTTATAACAGCAACCATCTCCGCTATGAAGTTAGAAGTTATACCAATACCACCATATACTCTGCAATTACGAAATTCCCGACATGATTTCGACCACTAAACCCGTATCCTACCGAGCCAGAATTACTCCTGGATGCATCATACCAACATAACAATATAACAAAATCTTTTGGTAACACAGGTAGACTGTGAGAAATGTTGTCTGTTCTTGATGACAGAGATAATATCTTGTACTTAAACTAAATCCTTTAAATTTATGTTTTTCACCACTAGCAAATATCTCTAGTAATCTTCCGGATATTACTTGATGTAGTTGGGTGAATGCATCTTCTCCAGATTTTTTTTGTACCAATGAATAACATTCTTTTTACCTCTAATCTTGTTAGTGATGACCATCCCAAATCATTCTGTCCTCACTGCAGAATCATACGGGACAACTACAAAATAAATATATGATTAGAACCCATATGAAGAATACTTAGTTGACAAATAGAATTTCATATGACACATGATGGGAATTTTAATTGAGTACCGTAAGAGCACAGTTGTCGATGAGACAATATGCAAGCACGGTTCGTTCCACAGGGATTTCAGAATTGCAATCTCTAGTTTTTAATTAATCAAAGTGCTAAAGCAAAGAAAATATTTTTGAGTAGGTTAACTCAATAAATATTTAAAATAACTATACAAATTAATTAACCAGGAGGATAAAGGTCCAGGGTTTTAGATTCCACTACTTTTGATGTTTGTACAATTAGCAATGCAATTTCTTAAATCTACTCTCAAATTAATGAAAACAATTTTGAACCTAATCTCATGTTTTGAAAAATATAACATTTAGAATCACAATATTACAACTTTTCATCGTTTTTCCAAAATCTAATTTTCCTTCGCTTATTAAATATCAATAGTCGAAAACTACCCAGGACAATTAAAACAAAGCTTTATAAGAAGAAGAAATTATTAGTCACTAATAGCACAATAATGTAGTAATATATCAAAAAAATAAAATATTAATTATCACACATCAAAAATAGCTTCCTCCGCTACCCTAGGTAAGAAGATCAGCTACTCATAGGGATAAGAATAAAAGAAAATTTATTAAACCAATTAAATTCATTGAACAAGAACAGCTCAAAATTTTACTTTTAAATCTCTATCGATTTTAAGACGGACTTCAAGTGAAGTATATAAGAACAGACCAGTGTTGCTGAAGGATGAAAATATCTTTCGATTAAACGACTCCTTCTGTGTGCATTGACACAAACTGTCGCAGGAACAGCTCAGAAAAACGTCGTTGAATCCAAAGGAATAGATGACGGTGTTCACAACGGTTGTATTCTTCACCTTCTTTATCCTCTCTTCGCCTGGTTTTGCAGAGACAAAACTAATTTCTTTTTTCTCGTTCTCTGGCCAAGCCATCTTCTCTATGATGATAACCAACGTCTTATATTTATACTACAACCACAAATCCTCTTCCAAATCTTCCAAACATTTTTTTATTTAATGAAAAAATCACGGCTGTTTCATGATCAGATTTTCTTCCATTCTTGGTCTGTGTACGATGGATATCTTGAAGATATGGGGAAATCACACACATAAAAGAAGAACACTGATGGGAGAAAGATATTCATATTACTCGTAGTTGAGTTTACATAATAGCAATCACACATTCCGTACAGCGCACGCATTTATTTTTTGCTCGATTGACAGAGCACAGAATCAAAGTAAGCAAACCACACAAAATAATTATACAAGCCATGCATATTGCTAAGCATAATTGACTTTGCAAACCATACAAGTAACCGCAATACTCAACAATTTATGTTTTTCCAAGAGGTTGCGCACTTGCCTTATTGATGCTAGTATTCCTTAAGTTGCATAAGTTTCCGTGGAGGGACCATTAGTCATAACCAAAGATATCCTTGTTTTCTTATTGTTCACTAAAACTCGATGAAGCACGCCTTTATACTTCCCATTGCTCAGTATCTACAAACCAAAAACAGAAAAGAAAAGCAATAAGAAAAACTTGTGCACATTAGTCAGTAACAAATGCGCAATCTAATTTACTTAGATGAGCCTTGGTCACAAAACTTAGAACGTACCTCCATATGATCACCAGTGTTAACCATGATAGAGTTCGGAATTGCATTGACAGCAACCCATTTCCCCTTGTTCTTAATTTGCAATCCACCAACGTCATTCTGTATGAGTAGGGTTAGGAGACCGCGATCAGCATGTGGGGGCAAACCAATTGCAAGTTCTGGCTGTGGGCAAGGTGGGTATAGATTTGCAGAAAACTTCTGAACACCAGAATTTAGTTCAAGGGACTTTTCGATGTCCTCTTCCTCTAATTCTAGTCCTTCCATTATTGCTCTAAGCAATTCTTTGGTTACTTCTCTTGATCTTTTACTGTACTCACTTAAAACATTACTGCAAGAGTAGACAAAACAAAATTTAGCCAGGTGCATTTACAGGATCGAACAAATCTAATAGAGTATAAACATTTAAGCACATTAGAGTTTTACCTCAAACCCTCGGGTTTAAGAGGGGAATTAAACACTGGATGCACCAAAACTCTAAGATAATCTCTCCAGAAGGAGACACTCTCACTCTCAGAGGCAGGGTTAAAATTGGTTCCGCATATAATTGGATCCAAAATGCATGGGTCTGAAGCACTCTCTCCTTGGTAAACCGACTTTTCTTCCGGACTTAAATTGAAGAAATTCATACAGGAGTTGATCAATTCCTCTTTGAAACTCTCTGGAACTCCATGGTTAACCACCTGTAATCATAACACGAGCAAACTCATTAGATAATCACTTGAATACATGCAAATGATGCAGAAATCATTACCAGTGTAAATAATAAATAGGTTATTACCATGAAGAAACCCCAATGTTGACATGCATTTCGAAGATCTTCGATGATCTTCGACCGCTGGTCAGGAGAACCGGAAGTGAGGAGCGAGAAATCAATGACAGGTATATTAACTTGTTCTACTTCTTCCTCTTCGGTTAACATGGAGAGATTCTCGTGTTTGGAAGGAACAGAAATGAGATCAGTTGACTCGATCAAGTCTTTGATCATAATACCCATTTTCAGATCAATAATCTTTAGCTCAAGATATCAGTATATATTCTTTAGCTCAAGATGAAGGAATGTTGTGATTAGAGAATGTTAAATATATGGATATATATATAGGGAGGGAGAGAGAGCCAGATGATGTCCCTTGTTGAATGAGTGACATCTAATAACAAAACCAGCCTAA
>JAJJMC010022402.1:786018-855710 GCA_023531435.1 Papaver californicum
GATGTCCCTTGTTGAATGAGTGACATCTAATAACAAAACCAGCCTAATAATTCATTCTTCTGTTTACCCTAAACAAATCTTTATGCATAAGAATATTCAGCACATGGGTGTGTGTATTGTGACTAGGAGTGGTGGCTAATACCTTCCCGAAGGCCAAAGTCAGCAATAATTTCAGTAAATTATAGCACTAAGAAAAGAAGGAAAAAAATAGACAAAATACGGCAATGAAGATCCACCTACGTCTGCAGGCATTAATGCAAACAAAGAAACCCAATTATTAGATTTTAACTAATATCATATTCATCCACCAGAGATTTGGAAATGATATTGGATTTGTAGAATTTGGCTATATATATATCTACTCATTAATAATATAATTTTTGGTACCTATTCATCATCGTCAAAGGCAATTTTTATTCTTATATCTCCTTAGAAAAATTTCAGTGGGTATGACATATTATCCGATTTGCCAAGCCAGATAAATAGATGAATTTAATTTTGTACAGTGAAAAACTGGTAAAAAGACTCAAACTAACCGATCGAGGTAATTTGGGCCAAACGGTTCAGGTTGCCTCGACAACGGTTGAATCCAATGGCTATAATAATCCACCCCTATAAAATATAACCCAAAATCAATCTTTTTTACACATCAAAATCAATCTTCTCTATAATTTTTTTACAATCTTCTCTATATATTTTCACCACAAAAAACTCTTTATATTTTGTTTGTCTAAATTTTCTTTTCAAAACTACCATGTCTCAATCTCAAAATATTAGTCGAACAAGAAATAGAAAACCACCAAGGAATCTATATGCTCAACCTCTACCGACTCAACAAGAAGATTCAGATGTAGAGAACAATCTGAATTATTTTCCAGTCGAGAATTAGCCATGAGTCAAGGTCATGTAGCTTCAAGAACAGAGCGAGATGCCAAGCATCAAAAACCAAGAGGTGGTTGGTATGAAATTTACACAGTTTATATTCTTCATCCTCCTAGTGCTAAAATTATTATTGATAGATTTCCTTAGATGACTTTGTACTATGTGAAGGCGAAGAAACATTCGACCAAATTTGTGCATATGATCCTGGAACGTTGGTGGTATACTACACACATTTCATTTTGAGGACTTCGAAATAGATGTCATATATTTTGATTTTGTAATTTTTATGCAATCAATACGATTCATATATTAAATTAACAATTCTATCTGAAGTGGTCTATTATCAGGTAAATAAACATTCCCGAAGTTACCAACAATATAATTAACAAAAATTTCTCGGCTTGAAGTGGTATGCCAAGAAGCTCCTGAGTCGAGAACCCAAGAGTCCATGGGACTTTCAACAGAAAGCAGTAAGGCATCTTGCACGGTTTCTGTAACAACATTTGCACTGTCATTCTCATTCTTCTTAGGTTCTTTGCACCACCTCTGTATGTGGCCCATCTGGCCGCAGTTTCAACATCCAGCCGGACCCCGTTGACCTCTAGGTTGGCCCCTGCTTCACCCTCTTCTTGATTTAGATCTTCCTATGTTCTGATTTTTCTGAGATGATCTGCCTCTTGACTCGACGTTAAAGGAAGCATCATTATTCGAATACTCACCAGAATCCTTTCTTCGAACTTTTTCACCCAGAATCAGATCGTGTATTTTAGCTTCTCTTTTCCGGCGGAATTACTTACGGTAGTTCTCATAACTTCCCAATTTTTGGGTAAAGAAGCCAAAAGGATTAGGACACGAACTTCATCTTCAAATTCGATCTCGACAGATGATAGAGCATTCACGATTTCACTAAACTCATTCAAGTGCTTTGTAACTGAAACGCCCTCTGCCATGTTCAATCTGAACAACTTCTTCATCGGATGCACCTTGTTGTTCGCCGACGGATTTTCATACATACTCGTCAAGGCCTCCATCAGACCAGCAATGGTCTTTTCTTTCACAACACTGTGTGCAACTGACTTGGCTAAGGTTAATCGAACAACCCCTAGAACCTGTCGATCCAGGAGTTTCCAATCTTCCTCGGACATCCTATCTGGCTTCGCTGAATCTAATAGAGGTTGCTGCAAATTTCTCCCATAGAGATAATCATCAATTTGCATTCTCCAGTACCCGAAATTTCTCCCATAGAGATAATTTAGGACCGATGCTATAAAGAAAACAAAACGGAAAAAGAAAAAAACAACAAGATTTACTTGATTCACCCAAATTGGACTACGTCCAAGGAGCGATTGCGGTAATCACTATAATCACAAAACAATGTTCAATACAACTCAAAATATATATAAAGACTACTCAAAAAAATTGGATCTGTAGAGATAAATGCATTTATGCACATATTCCGAGAAACTTAATAGCGAAAAATCAATAACACGTATATTAACTTGTTCTACTTCTTCCTATTCGGTTAACATAGAGTGATTCTCGTGTTTGGAAGGAACATAAATGAGATTAGTTGATTCGATAATGTCTTTGATCATAATACCCATTTTCAAGATCAATAATCTTTAGCTCAAGATATCAGTATATATTATTTAGCTCAAGATGCAGGAGTGTTGTGGTTAGAGAAGGTTAGAAATGGGGCTATATATATATAGGGGAGGGCTAGAGGATGCCCCTTGTTGAATGAGTGGCATCTAATAACAAAACCAGCTTAATAATTCAAGATTTTGAATGAGTACGCACTGATATTTACTATAATATGTTCACTAGAAAAATAAGTATGGTCCATACATGCAAGTCACGCTTTAAATGTTCTTATCAGATGTGAGACATCTCACCAGCCTGGCCATACTCACATCCATGAGATGAGATTTGATATTAATTAATATCCGTGATAAAAAAAAAAAAAACAAAAAAAAAAACAAAAACATTTATCAATGTAGGTATAGGTTCAATCAAATCTGCCCTCACGACTGAATTATACTTTTACCAAAAAATATTATTCATTGTTATAATTATATGCATAAGTGTATTATAATTTATTTGTTTATAAAAGAAACTCGATTTTTTTATTATAAATTATTTCAAAAGCAGATTATTATCCCTTGGTTATTTTTTCTTTTTGCACACATGTTTTGTTTATTTCTTTTTATCCTTGCTATTAAGTTCAGATAGTGGATGGATTGTATTATGCTTATATAAGCTATATCAAATGGTTCTATTATGGAAATATCTTCGTTGTTGGGTATAGATCTTTTATTTTTGAGTTGTATCAGCGTACTAATATGTTAGGGATAATTTTCTGGACAGGTGGCTCCGCCTTCGTGTCAAATTATTTTCATTGTTATGGGCCCAACAAAAATCTCTTAGATTAAAAAAAATTGGACTTCATAAAATATTCATCTTTGTATCAGTTTCACCTTCAATCTCTTATGATACCCAGAAGTATCAAATTAGTTTTAGTGATATACATGTATCATATATAAGAGTAGAGGTGTAAATTGTGTCGTGTCAGCATGAGCACAGTCCAGTGCAGCACGTTAAAATTTGAGCCCAGCCCAGCACAATACGTGAGTTAGCCCAGTACGCTACAACACGACAGCTTCATGTGCTGTGATGGGTCAGACTAATCGGCACAGTGACACAACATAACATGTGGCACAGATAAACACGTGGCACAACACAACACACTAAGGAAGCACGTCATAACACGTATAAAACACTACACAATACGATATAATACAACAAATTTTGTGTATATTTCATAAAGAGTGTTTATTCTAAACCAATTTTTGGCATTTATCTTTGTTATTCTATAACAACACATATAATATATGAATATCTGGAAATCATCAACTTTGAAAAATATAAAATAAATGTATCAGACACAACACGATTATTTTTCCTGGCACAGCATGGCACGCCCTCGAGCATGACACAACACGACACGTCTTAGTCTCTGACACGACACATAGTACGTTGGGCTCCCTTTTAATAGGTTGTGCTGGGTTGTGTCCATTTTACACCTCTATATAAGAGTATATGTGGAAAAAGCCATCATGGAATCGTAGCAGACAACCAAAGCCCACTCCAAAATTCAAAATTCTAAGTGTACAACCGAAATCCAAATTTTTATCTATATATGAATGATGTTGGCATATCTAAACAATATGATGTATAAAAGGGATATCAATTCACATAAAACAAAACAATTCTGACCATTAGATCATTAGATCTTTCGAAATGGTATCCTCGTAGAGATTTTATATTCTTTTATAAATCGTGCTCTTAAGTGGTCAACCAAAATCTAAAATTGTGTCAATATATGCTGAACGGTGGAAGTTATAAACTAGGTAATATCACCATTGACAAACGGTTGTTAGTTAAAACAAAATGGCAGCCGTCAAAAAAAAGAAAGGATTCATAGTTTTTAGTATGCGCCCGGCCGAACCCATCCTAGCCGGATCCATTATCGCCTTCAAGAGCTGCCAGTACTGTTATGACTGTGGGTAGAAATCATTAGAGAGACCACACATGTGGTTTAACCTGGTTGGATGAAAAATCTAATAGAATATGACATTTTCCCAACTCTTCTAAAATGGAACATTTCTCCAGAGAAGTATTTGATTTTCGGTATTTTTTTAATTTTCCCATGATTTTTATTTCATTTCTCAATATTCCCAAATTGCTCATCAAAAATAAATAAATAAATATTACCAAATTCCAAGCCAGAAAAGTTTGAATGGGCTCCAAATCTCTTAACTAAAAATCTCAATGAAGAACTTGATTTGGTAAAAACAAGATAATAGTTCATAGATATGTGTAAAGAGAAAAGGAAAAAACAAAGGAACATTCTTAATGTCGAAGGAAAAAACTTACACATTAGCAAGTGATTCGATATAATTATCAGGCAACTGGTTTTGGTGTAGCAGAAACTGATAGTATTGATTATTAGAGGGGGGGTAACATAAAATGTCGTCCTTGGTGAAGTCGTTTTTCTTAAGACCATAAGAGATAATCTTGCATGGTAAATGTGTCAACACCTTCAACTTTTCTTCATCATCACCATTTGGCTCGACCAGCAATATACGATACATTTGTGGTGATTCGTCTTGGTTGACAAGAGAATGCAGCTTCCATCCTTGGTAATCAACCTCCATTTCAAAAATATAGAAACTACCAGTAGAAGGATATGGTTGTGCAGTTAGAACTAAGTACATATGACCCATGCACTCTCCAAAATACATCATAAAACTCTTTGTCAATTTATCACCACTATTTATCGGACTAAACGGTAACGTTTTCAATTCGTCTCGATGAATGTCAAAATAGAGCAAATTGTGAGTTCCTTTGCTAAACCAATTCAAACAACCATTCCAAAAAACACCATAGCAATAGGAAACACGATCAAAAGGAAATGCAGCTCCACGATCAAAACTAAACTTAAACTACAATCAACATAATTATTTCTTCTGCGTGGTGAAGGAATAATTCTGTAATGTTTGGTGGAAGGATTGTAAATATATAGTGTCGATATGTCATTAGTGCACAAAAGAAGACCATTACAAGATATCCAAATATCCAAATCTAATGGTTGATTCAATGAATTCAGTAAAGGACCACGATTACTGACTATTCTTTCATGGTGTGAAAGTAATTCATATGGTTTTCTCAGGCCCAGAAATAATCCAGATACTTTAAGATTATTGCGTATACAATGATGTTGAACGAAATATGGACTAGAGATAAGCAATGACCATTGTTTTGATACAGATTTAGATACGAGTAGAGATTTCACTGGTAAACGCAATAAAATTTCAGTTAAGATATCAGTATTGTTGGCTATGGTAGATGATGATGAAGATGATGAGGGGTTATCATGATTGCCGGAGAACAGAATTTTGATGCTAAGAATAGTTGGGTTTGATTTACTTTAATTTATACACGCAAAGCGAACTGGCGGATCTCGCAAGGCTTAGCGGCCCCACTTACGAGCCCAGCCCAGCAACCCTGCTATGTATTTTTTTATATGGCACTGGGCCTGATTTCGATGAGCAGACCCAGCCAGTTGAACGGGCAACATATCCAACCCGCTATCCCTAATACAAAGTCCAATTTCAGCCCTATGCACAGAGGAGATTGGAAAAAATTGGAGGAGATTGAATACTTGTTTTTATTTTAAAAAGATTGGTGGTATTTTATTATATATATATATAATTTAACATGTGCAATGTGAAAGAAATTTTTTATATATATTTTAAGTATAAAATTTGAAACTGAATTTTTACAAAGAATTTTTTCAGAATAAAGTTATCTCAATATTTCAATTCCAATCGAGATAGAACCGAGATCTGAGATTGACTATCTTAGTCTGGACTTTTGACTAGAGCTTACGAGACTATCAAAAGTCTTATAATTGGATTAAATTCTTAAAAAATTAAGTCAAAAGGTTGGGGCCTCCAAAAATCCCCAAATTGACTAAACCCTAAATTGTAAATTTCCACATTGGAAACCGTATATTAAAAATCTCCAAATTGGGGGTTGCCACATAGGCGTCATGTGGGTTTATAAAGGTAGACCATAAAACCTAGGGTTCGGACGTTAGGTGGCACATAAGCACCATTTAGGTTCAGGAACATCAGGACATTTCAACTTAAGGTGTAGATTTCATCGAAATGTCTGGACCATCGTGGCATCATCATAAATACTACCATGTTTCAGGAAAAGTAATATTTTCATTTTTTTTCATTTTTTTTCCAAAGATGGACCAAATTGAAAATGTAAAAATATTTTTTTTGGACGGAGGGAGTTTTTGTTAACATTTACCTGTATTAGTCCATGAATCCTTAGGAATTATAGGTGCATCAGAAAGAAATATTCAGTACACGTTTTTGAATCCTATAGATTCTACATGTGAAGTTTTTATATAACCTAAGTTGCCATAGATAATGTATCCGTGGATCCTACTATTTTGTATCAAGGTTCCTAATTTCTGAATTAAAATGTTAATGGGTCATGAAGATCCATGGGTAACTAAGTTAATGGCTTCTATTGCACTTTGAACGACTTAGAACACGTCAATGGAATATAAGTTTCTAAAATATTGATATCATCTAGGATTTTAGAAATTTTTAAATAAAAAAACTTTTCCATTTGTTATTGGATGGTTAAAATTTAATCTGATATGAAAGTTTGAGTTTGGAGAAGAGTATAGGATTTTAGAAACTCTCATTTACACTCATGTTATTAGTTTGATTTTGTTTAATTTTTCTTTCAGATTTTATGAATTAATTTCTCTAGAAATAAGTAACAAATATGTCAAAATAGTTATAGATACATCTACCACTGGAGATGTTTATTCAAATAAAAATTTTATTTATGTTTTATGTTATTAATTTTTTTTTTAAGATCTCCACAAACACTATTGGAAATACTCTTATTAATAAAAATTACAAATTTTAGAACCAATTGAATTTTTGGTGAGAGTTTTCAGCTCAACAAAAAATTAAGCTCATACAGGTGAATAATGAGAAGAGGCTAGGATGGTGTAGGTCGTGGCTCACAAACTGCATCATCAAATCTTTTAGTCCTTGGACTTGACTTGCGCGCGCTCGTTGCGAGAAATCCGTAGGAAAAGCCGAACAGCTATTCCACCGAGTCAATTTCCCATAAACGTTACCCTTTCTCAAGTTCTCGTCATCTGGAAATCGCTGTTTTTATCTAGTCCATGTTGTATCAATGAATGCAGAATTATTGAATGTGATCTTGGAATTCTATTCCGATTTGTGTACATCTCATAGTTGAAGGTTTATACCATCAATCACATCTTCTTAATTCTCTACCACAGTAATTGCAACATGGGCCAGGTCGCCTTCAGTTTCAGAAACCATATCCATCGCCATTTCGGCATTGCTTTCGTCGTCTCTCAGTACATCAATTACAATATCACCGGCACTAAATGTGGTTTCAGGAACAATAGCTTCAAGAAGATCACCGCGACACTCAGGACAAGTAGGACGAGAAACCAGCCATTTATCAATGCATTCAGTATGAAAAGCATGATTACATGGTAAAAATCTCAACATATCGTCATCTTCGTAATCATCTAAACAAATAGCACAATTTCCTAGCACTTTTTCTAATTTATTCTTAACAGCAGAGTAGATGGATTCCGGAAACATAGTTCCGATCAACTTTGAGTCGAGTCCTTTATTTTCTGCTGCTCTTTCTGTAGTAACAATAACATCATTAACAATATTAAGAAAAAAAGTAGTACGTCTTGCCTCATTGCATTTTGACCAAATAAGACTACAAGCATAAATAATTGCTACGAGAAAACCGCAAACGATCAAGATTACGTCTGTGACATCGATTGTTGGAGTATCATTATCGCTTTGTGCCGAGGTGTATGGAAGTAATAGCAGTAGTAGTAGAATCATCAACAGAAGGTTGATGACATTCTTCTTGACCATGACGCTCTTCTCGTGTGACATGATTTCGTGATGAAAGGTTTTGGCATTCATGGGGTGCAGAGATCTTGATAGAAATTTTTGTACAATATTCTGCCAACTCTAGCTCTTTATATATAATGTAAGAAGAAGTTGGGGTATCACTAGGTTTCATACTCCGACTAGGTTATGAATTAGTGGTGCATTAAAAAAATATTCAGTCCAGGTTTTTGAGTCCTACAAGGATTCTAAGTTTATCGGAATATTTAACATTTGTGTACCATAAAAGAAGAAGAGTGGTTTTTGCTGTTTCTCTTAATAATCATTCAGGAAGCTATTGTGAATTCAGAGCCGGATCAGGATGAGCTGAAGCCAAGGCTTTTCTTCAAGCATATATGTGGATTAAAGATTTGGAGATCTCTTCATGTTGTTTCTTACACGATTGCAAGAATTTGATTTTTGCTATTAATGGAGATACTTCTTCCCAGACTCATCGGAGAGTGCAAAACAGTGTCAAGACTTGTTTATTTCCTTTAGAAATTTACTGTTTTCTTTAGATAAGTTAGCTAAGGAGGCTAGAGTTTTAAGTGTCAAAAGTTTCACCACTACAGCTTTAATGTGTGAAGCAAGAACACTAAAAAAAAATGAAAATATTAAAGTCCATGAACCTAATTAACATGTGGATAATATATCCATGGTCTAACTAACCTTAAAAATTAGTTTGTAAGATTATGATTGTCCAATTTATACAGGATCTTTAGTTACCCATATAGTATGGGACTAATCTCAACAGAGAAACATAAAAGAGTAATCACAACAAAATTTTGTTCCAGAATTTAATGATGTAACTGATTTCATTAACATAAAAAACAATAATAAGAAATTTAGAATGGATTTCCTTTTTGAAGCATAGATATTTAAAGAGAAAGAAGAATAGATAGATAAAGAGACAGATAGAGAGAGGAAGGTGCTTTGATTTAATCAAGTTTAGAATCATCAGCTTTGAGCAGATCTCTTTCGGGAGGGGGGCAACAAAGAAAACCCTCAAGAAAAACTCCCACACCTCTCTTTTTTTGATGATCCGCAGCTTCATATTTAAACTAATGAATGAATGAAATGAGTATTATTATTATTTAGAATGAATTGAATAAACAATAATAAGAAATTTAGAATGAATAGAATATTCATAAAGATGTCCATCTTAGCCCGTGGGTTGCCCGTGGCTCAGTAAGCTTCAACATCAATATCAACCATGAAACTAGACGTAAGAAGAACTCCTCGCAAAAAACCGCGGTGCCATAGAACTAACCATTTATCTAATAGAGAAGTCATTAAATTCTTCCCTCTATTACTACTTTCTGAACCACCACTACCACCGCGACCACGATGACTACTCCCACCTGAAACGGGCTGACAATTCAATGATCTCCGCGTTAGAATACCATTTCTCACATCATCTGGTAATCGTAATGTATACCTCTCACTATTTTGTAGGCCTTGTCGTATCAATGAATGCCCAGTTGAATGTGATCTCGGATATTTTCCTACAGGCCGGTTTATGGATCTTAGTGTATCCTCACTAGTGTTTAACTGGTTCGTCTCATTGTCAGGGTTTATACCATCATTCACTTGTTCTGAATTCTGCACCAAAGGAATTGAAAAACGGTTTTCAGAATCCACCATCGCTTGGTTTGATCGTCTTCATATGCATCAATTACGGCATCACCAGCACTAATAACAGTTCCAGTGACCATATTTTTAAGGTCACGGCGGCAGTAAGGACAAGTAGATTGAGAAACAAACCAAGTATCAACACAATGAGGATGAAAAACATGATCACATGGTTAAATCTTAACATATCTGCATCACCAAATTCACTCAAACAAATAGCACATTCTAGTAGTATTGTTCTTTTAATATTATGAACATTCCTTTAAAAACATGATCACATGGTAATAATCTTACTTGGGTCACTTGTTGGACTTGCTTCATGAGGCTCATTTTGGATGATAGGGTGAAGTTTGGGCCACCGGCCCATCCTAAATCGCTGAGCAACTTTGGAGATAATGAGGCACAAATTTTGGACTGATTTTAGGAAACATGACCGGTTTGAGTCGTATACACTTTGGGTATTCGACCTAGAAACAGATTCTTTGACTTAAATTTTAACTTAATTTTTTATTGATTTTTTATTTCATCTAATATATTTGGATGGATAGTTAAGATTAATACTCACTCCGTCTATTATAAATTGAACTAAATCAAGTTTGCACAATTTTTATGGTAAAAAGGAGAATGATTAGGTGTTTTTGATAATTGTACCCTTAAGATAATAAAATAGTAAAATTTACAAACAACATATCTCTCAAACATATTTGTAAACTTTATATTGTTGGAAAATACCTTAAAACACATATATAACGAAAATAAACATAACTATCAAATTATACATATATTTCATATTAATAATAATTAATCAAATCGATAATTTTAAAAATATTATCTTATTTAATAAAATAGTTCAATTCTTAAGGAACAAAGTTTTAAACCGAAGAGCTTAATTAATGAGGAACAGAGGGAGTATGAGATTATAAAAACAAAAAAAATACTCATCCACTCAGTTACATATGATGGTGGAAAAATTGAGTGTAAAATTAAAACAGAAATTTAAAATTAAAGAATCAGTTCCGTTAAATTACGGGAAATTTTTGGCCATCATGCCAAATTTTGGATCACAGTATTACAATTCTAAAATTGTAGATTTTGGTTTACAATGTGCAGCTGGATTTGGATACCCGACTTCGAATGGAAAAATATTTGAAGCTGAAAGGAACTTATGGGCATGGAGAGGAAACTACCTCATAATTTATTGCTGCAATAATATGAATTGTGTGATCCGATAATAAACATGTAACATTTACGATTCACTCATATCAATGAACTAATCATATGAATTTTTCCCCTATGTAAAATTATAAATTTTGCTCTTTTTTCATTTTCTTCTTTTACACTGGTTGGATTAAACTAGACTCCGTTAAAGCATATGCATAAAAATCGTAGTTAACTAGATCAAAAGTTTAATACCGATATATTTATATAAGGGTTATTTAACATTTAGTACACAGCAAATATCTAGTATATTGCTTTTCTTTGGATCCGTTAAATAATGTTAAGTTAAATCGTTGACGTAATAGTCAATCCCCCTCTCCGATTTGACTTTTCTTCACGCAGCAATAAAGATGACCCCCTTCTTCTCAACAGCGACCAGGACCACTGCCCTAGCTGCCGCCGGTGCTCTGGGTTCTGGTGGGTCTTCACTGAAGTGTTTTGCTGTCAGGATCAATTTAATTAATCAATTTACCATCAGGATCATTCATTATCAATCTGATTGTTGTTGGTCAAGGCTTTTGTTATGGGGAGACAAACATGTCCCAGCCCGTCAGAAAATTGGTCCAACTCATAATAACGAGCAGTAACCATCAAATTTGATCATTTTCCGAGGAAAAAATATTTTCTGCCGTAACAAAAAATAGTTGATTAACCTCAAATTATATTCTGCAGACAATTCTTTCTGCATTAACAGCTCAATTAACATAACTAATAAATGGATAAGAGTTCACAAATTTTGGAATGAATTGAATTTTGGTTAATTCCTTTGTATTCTGGAAAATATTTAGAAAAATAAGTGGCCGGTCCGAGGACCGGCGGTCACACTGGCTGTACCTCAAAGCTTCACCAACCCTTTTAGCATGTAAATTTTCTCCCAACGGATACCTAACAGCTGAAACCCGATCCAGCTTTTGTCGAGAAACCTTAACAACTCTTACGCCGATTCAATTTTGCACGAGCAAAATCCTTTGACATTCTCTGGTAATTTATTTATCTCACAATTCTCTAGTCTTAGTTGTACCAAGGAATGCCCAGTTGAATGTGACCTCGAATATTTGTTGCATTTTCAGAATTTTACAGCACAGAAATTGAAACACTGGCTTGATCCTCTGTTTCATAAACCACCTCTGTCGCCGTTTCAGTACGGTTTTCGTCATTCTCCGATACATCAATTACAACATCATCGTCGACATTGAGTCCGGTTTGGGAAACAATATGTTTAAGGTCAAAGCGACAAACAGGACAAGTAGACTGAGAAACAAACCAACCGTCAATACAATCAGCATGAAAAGCATGGCGACATGTAGGTAGTTGTCTTAGCACATCTTCATCCTCAAATTCACTTAAACAAACTGCACATTCTAGTACTGCAGTTTCTTCAGTATCAATCTTTTTGAAATTCTTAACATCTGGGTACACGAACACCGGAAACGTTTCGATCAATGTTGAATCAAGCCCTCCCTGCTTTCTTGTTGTTGTAACATTGTTAGTACTCTGAACATTATTGTTACCTCCACTTAGTCCATCAGAAAAACATTGCCGGTTATAAATAGCGAGTACAACCATGAATACAAACGCACACATTAACCCCGCCATAATAATTACAACTCGTGGACTGATTTTCGCACTGTCTCCATATGGATAATCAGTGTTGCTTTGTGCAGATGTGAATGGTGGTAATAGGAATACTGGTAGTAATAGTATGAAGTACTGGATGGTTTCTGCCATGATTTTTTTTTCTTCTTTGAAATTTCTTAGTTCTTGTCTTAAAATTTTGTCACTAGGTTCTCTCTTTATAAAGTGGAAGAAGAGGTTGATTTTTTAGAAGGAAAGAGTAAAAATTTGGAAAGAGTGAATATATGGCAAGTTTTGGGGGATGGAAACTGAGCTGTTGCTAAAAATTGTGCCATAGAGGAACTTTATTATTTTGGCAGACTTCTTCTAGAAGAATTTTAGTCCAATTTTTGGTAATTTCCTAAATTCTTTCAATTGCTAAAACAAGAAAGAAAAAGTTAGCTCTACCAATGGTGGTGAGTAAAACTGAGTTCTTATGTCAGGAATTGAATGCAAATGGTGATGCAAAGCTGGGAGGTTGAATGATGCAAGAAATAAGAAGATGATATTTTATTGGACCATAATGAAAGACAGAAGAAACAAACTATGGGCAATATAGAGCAAATACTGTTGGAGAAAATAACCTTTAGCTACAAATTTCATTAAGAGATGGTGGCAAAGAAATGACAGGAAAAATCATAAATAGCAAAGCAAACACAAAAAACAGATCCATAGTTTTCATGATCACAAAACCAGAATAAGTTGTTTTATTCATTTATGATGATTTGATACCTCTGTACCAGAATTTATGAACCTTTTTTCATTGATCTTATATGCATAAACCCTCTGACCTCCTCACTTTATTGATAAGCGTTTGTTTTGTTCTGCTCTGCTCAATTTAGTTATATAGCCAGTATGTCTGGCTTTGTCCAATTCACACTCATTACAATG
This sequence comes from Papaver californicum, assembly GCA_023531435.1. Classification (NCBI taxonomy): domain Eukaryota; kingdom Viridiplantae; phylum Streptophyta; class Magnoliopsida; order Ranunculales; family Papaveraceae; genus Papaver; species Papaver californicum. Next base: position 799,800 of record JAJJMC010022402.1, read on the forward strand.
TTTCCTAGTTAGCTGACGAGTAAATCTTTCCCACTTGGCCAAACTTGGTTGCAAGTTGCACTGTTGTTACAACAGTATGAATAATACGGAAACAACAAAGCCAGTAGGGTGGATATATTGATTAATTTACCAATTACCATCCCACTGTGGAATAGACAAATCTAAAGAACGACTTGGCCCGATCCACACTCATTACTATGTTTCCCACTTGGCGAAACTTGGTTGCAAGTTGCAGCAATAGTATGAATGAGATAAAGAAGGTTGGTTTTATATACCGTGGCTTCTAGCAAACAGCAGTAATGTAGGCTCATTACTGCCCATAAAGCTGCATCTAAAATAAAAAACAGTACATAAAGTAAACTATCTAACATCACAAGCACAAAAGGACGCAGCCCACTCAAGACCCAAGGGTGCCTCTATTGCGCAGTTTGGCACTCCCCACCTTTGCATTGCAGTGTAAACTTAAAACAATGCGTCATTTTGTTGAACAGCCAAACAAGTGGCTTAAATTACCCCCACTAGATTATCTAAAACAAAAACAGGTGACCTTATAATTGAGGTAATGTCTTTGATAGCATTTAACAAAATAAATGTTCAACTCATATAAATTGTACATCTGCGGGGAGAGCTCAGTTGGGAGAGCGGTCAGACTGAAGATTTGAAGGTCGCGTGTTTGATCCACGCTCACCGCACTGAAATTGTTTTCCTTTTTAATTTTTTTCTTTTTTAGTTTTCACCAATGAGACCTCAAACACTTACATTAAAGTTACTGTTAATTGCACCATCGAAAACATTCGTTATTGTGTTTGCTCATATGTGGAAGAAGAGATGTAGAAAAATAAAATGGCTAATATAATATTTATACATCCTTATCCATATATTTTTTGGAATGGCTAATATATTTTTAATTAATTAATGTTAATTAAATTATTAGTTGTTAAATTAATTATCGATTACCTTATAGTTTTTGGTTTCTGGTTACAATCAATAATAATTGGGTTATAGTTTTTTATCGGTTATCTTATAATTGTTAGTACTCTTAACAATTAACCTCCGGTTGTTGTTATTTTTATTTATAGAAAGCTGCTCTAAATTTCTATATATAATCAGTATCTAATTAAAATTCTGCACATCCAATTATAATAGGCTCTTGGATTTTTTTTTTTAACTTTTTTTTTAAATACCCTTGTCCTTTATCTTTGGATGAATATAATTAAGTACCCTTTATTTTTCATCAGCCCCTAAATACATCAGGTTGAAAAAAAAAGAAAAAATTTCACCTTTTGATTTGCTTATCTTATACACGAAAAAAATAAAATCACTACCACTTTCTGAACAAATTAAAAACTTAATAACTGATTAATGATTGGAATAATAGTTGGTGACTCAATGACTGAAACTTGGTCGGTCAGTCGATATCAAAGAGAGAATGAGTCTGGCAACGCACTACAAAATCTATCATTTCCATTATATAATCAAATCAATAGCTGATTATTAGTTAATCAATCAACAAATAAAAAGGCCATCATGCACATTAGGATATTTGGGATGTCATGTTAGATTTAATAGCTGATTATTGGTTTCACGTTCACGAGGAAACACAAGTACTTAAACACAAACAATTGTATTCAGCACGTACAGCTCAGTTTGTAGCAAAAAGAGAAATCCTAAAACATACTGTAATAATTAGTATCACTAAATAGTCAGACAGCACTATGAAGTATGAACCCTTAGCTCACTCATACTATAATTGTGTCGACCTCTTTTGAATCAGTCCACAGATACCTTGCAAGTTGCAAGGCAGATACCAAGGGAACAATTTAATTTTTCTTAATGTACTATAATCTGCAGTGGGTTATGAGAAAACTTGTAGTGGTTATTTATATTACTGGAAAAGATAAAACATTACAGGACTAGACTCTTATAATATAAAGAAAGACAGACACAACTGGTAACCATATAAAAATGATCTCCTAATGTCTGTCATAACAGAAACACCGACCCATAGAATGGGTTAGAGATTCTGTTAGAGAAACAGTTGTTGACTAACTGTCAACGTTACAATCAAGTAACATATTAAAGAATCTGTTAGAGAAACATACACTAGTCCTTATAGGTTAACAGTATCCGACTATATGTAAAATGGTGATTATTGATAGATGTTGTTCTTTTAACTTGTGTAGCTATATAGCTGCCGTGTACAACTATGGAAACTTGTAAGTTTTATTTTATAAATATTTCTAAAGGTGTGGTATTTTTGGGGTTGAAATTGGATTCCACGTAAAAGAACAAATAACCGATAAATAAAAATACAAATGTAAAAAATTATATAAAGTAGTTTTTAGGTTTGGAAAGCCAATTGACAAATTAGAATAAACTATCTTGCTTGTCTTTATGTAAGTATGTGTTTCTGACTTTTATATATGTATGAGACCGGTTGATATAAAATCCGTTTTCATACTTTAAATATAAATTATTTTTTTATGTTATAAAATAATTTGTTTTTTCTTAATGTATCAAACCTATATTATTTTTAATCATGGGGGTAAATAATGCATGGGAGGAAATTTATACCCGTAGTATGAAAACAAGCTCCATATATTGGAATTTTTTTATAAACAACTCTTCTCGCCCGAGGCAAATATATCGGTCTAAGCAGTCAACTTTAATAGGATTATTATAGCAAAACTCATGAAGTATAAACATCTGCGGGGATAGCTCATTTGGGAGAGCGTCAGACTGAAGATCTGAAGGTCGCGTGTTCGATCCACGCTCACCGCACTGAAACTGTTTTTCTCTTTTTAATTTTTTTTTTAGTTTCCACCAATGAGACCTCAAACACTTACAATAAAGTTGCTGTTAATTACATCTTATATTGTTCTACATTACATTTCAATTTCTAAAAATCACAATAATCATCATCTAGTTCGAATGAAGAAGACACTTAGTTGTTGACTATTACTCCCATCTTGATTGATTAAATGAAAGGATTCTGATTTCGAAGAACCACATACTCTTTCGAAATTAGCCCGTAAGTACATAAGGTCATCATCATGGTTATATTGATTGCCCTCTTTATCACCATCAGTAGAGTTCCTCGAGGTTTTCCCATTTATAATCCCCACACCTTCATCAACATTCCGCATTAAGCTAAGTACTTTCTTATCAGCTTGTGTTGCTACGCGTTTCATCGCAGAACCAACCTTCCTCCCATTACAATACATAGTCCATACTGGGACAGACAAGAGATGATGAGAAGAAGATGAATGCCGTGGTGATTCGGTGTTGCATTCTAGTGCAATTCTTAGTAACCCGCTTCTCATTTCCTTTGCAAGAACAGCCGTAGGTATGGCAAGTTCGAGAAGAAGTGTTGGGACATTAGAGTCAGGATTTGATTGAATGCAAAAATTAACTTTTCCATGGCGGTATCCATAGATTGTCCCCGTCAAAATGTTATTGATTGTTGTGCTGGAAATTGCGGTGTTAGCACTGGTTTTGGTACTAATGGGGGGTGACACTGAACGATTTCGACGTGGTTGTAAATAATGCAGGTACTTGTTGTTGTTGTTATAGTAATAGTCTCCTCCTTTTCGTCTTTCAAGTTGTTGTTGATCGTCAGTGTAGTTTCTAGTGCAACTTGGAATGATAAACCACATAACTGATCGAAGAAGACTCCATGAACGAACTTGATTATGACAATCGACTGACGTGACACCATCCACAACGCGTACTGCACCACCATTTCTTGTTGCCATGATGTGTACTCTAAGGAGCAAGAAGAATGTTAGAATATAGAAGGGAAGAAGAAGAAGAAAATGATTCGAATGATGCAGCTGATGAAAGGTCTATATATGTAGTTCAGAAGTTTAGCGAGCCATTAAAGTCCAGAGATTTCTTGAATGATCAAGAAATAGAAAACAAGTTGAGTGACAAAATGATGAAAAAGTACATAAAACTGAGTGGGATTCATTTCATTGTAGGGACAAAGAGAAGCCATTATTTAACACACAAACTTGAATTATTGTTCACCAAAATAGTGAAAGACAATAGTTACAGACTATTGCGCGTGGCCGCTTCACCGGCCTTTATGAAATTCTTTGTTCTCATTAAAGCATATCATATATCACATCATCGGAGTAATATCTGCCATAAACCACGGCCTCACCGGAGTTAATTAAGAGTTCGTCACTTCGTCAGGAATTCAAGGTTCTTCTTTAGCAACAAAAGCTCTAGTACTGCCAGACTGTTTTTTGATTCTCTCTTGGTCCACCCATTTCAATCATTAAGTAATTAACAAATAATCTCCATTTTCATTCCAATGATTAAGTTTGTTTTATATTTTTTTTAAAATTAAAAGTAATGGTGGAACCATTTATACCGTACAATATGAGACACCGTGTCTGCAGTGATTCTATAGTGACAGGTCGTTGGAAATGGAATCAGAATTGTAGATGGTGGCAAAAAGGGGAAGACAAACTGTAAAGTAAAGTACCGGCCAGTTTATATGGATGCTTATAATAATTAAACAAGATTAATGTTTTGGACTGTGGACACGCATATGACAGTGAGCCTCACCTGTGGACCGGACGTTTTTGGGATTTAGGTGCCGGCGAGTTTTGAACTCCGTCGCCATTAGTATCAGTACGGTACTCCAGTGACATCTGTTTTGGTTTTAGTACACCTATATTATTATTTGGCAAAGAGAAGGTTTATTTAATATTACGTGCTTTTTGTCTAAGTATATTCAATGTTTTAGAGGTGTAATTAAACCGTGTAGGCCTAGCCCAGCAAAACTCAGTCCACACTAAGTCACGCGTCGTTTCGTGTTGTATTGTGTTCGAGACTAAGGTATATTGTATTGTATCGTGTTGGAAGATGTGTTGTGCTGTGTTAAAAAAGTAACCATAATATATCGTGTTGTATTGTGTCGACACATTTATTTTATATTTTTTAAGGAAAATATATTTTGGATATTTAGATATTATGTGTATTTAATAGAAATAAGTCTATGTAACGAAAATAAAATGTTAAAAATTTGGTAGAATAAGGATTTTTTATGAAATATACATAAAATGCAATGTATTGTACAATGTTGTGTAGTAATTTATGCATGTTATGACGTGCTTTTTTAGCGTATTGTGATGTGCTGTGACGGGCCAGAAATTTTGCCTCCAGTACCACACTCGGTAGGCCAAAAACTCTCTGATGCGCGATTGAACTGCGTAACCGGGTTATAAAACTTCTAGACTTACCAGGCAAATGCTTGTCGATTTGCCTTTCCAAACATGCTTTGCAAGTAGGATACTTCTTCATAGGTAGCTCCACACTGTTCCAACGTACCCCTAGTTCTACTAAGGGTGCATAGCCATAACGACCAATGGTGATGCATTTGGCATGCATCACAAATTTTCAAGTATCGTCCAGGACTTGGTCGACATGCCTTGGACTAGTACATATGCCATTGCGAATCTATTTTTTGAGTATTTGATCCGCTTCGGCACTCCGCTGCATGCATGCGCCGATCTTGTTCGTGTTAAGGGTGTAACATCCAAGCATATGTCATTCCTGTGATGCAAGTCGCTCATGCAAGCTCTCCTAACTTACAATCTGGTTAGATTCATTTCCTTGATCATGCCCAATCCGCAATTGGTGCATGCCAACATCGTATAACTTGACAGGAAGTATGAACATCCAATGAATGGACTATAACTACCTTAACAATCATCTCTTGTCTCGCTCGCTGAGCCAGATAATATAAGTTACCAAAATTGTTACAATCATCTCCCAGTTAGATAATATGAGAAATAAAGAGCTTGACCGCAATGCAGTTATCTTAGTCGTACCATGAAGGAATCAAACACAGACCGTATACGTAGTTCATCCGAATAGCCAACTCGAATAGAACAAGCAACTCAAGTATATTAAGAAAAAGCCAGCATCGATGCCAAAAACCAATTGTTTCGAGAGAATACACTTAGGCATATAAAATCTGCATCACTAACAATTTCCACCTTTTGTCATAAGGCCAATGGCCAAAAAACGTCAAATGCTAATGGGCCAATGGACTTTCGCAAAATGATGTATAAGATTGTACATAACTAATGTCACTTAGTTCACAAATATGCATTGTCATGTTCGAGACATGCAAATGACCGTAAAATTCATTTTTCCTTCGAAACACATCAAAATGATGCATTCTCAGTAAGCAACATATGATGCTTTCGCATCATGAAGCGTCATCCGTATGCAACAAAGACAAGATAATGCATATGACATATATGCATTTGAAACCAACACCTCCTCCCTCTATTTGTTTTATTGACAATTCTGCATATTGGAAAATGAGAGTTATTTTTTATATACCGACTCTCAACTCCTTTCCCGACAACGACATAGGGACAATAATGAATATCTTATTTTTGGCCAATGTCTCACTTACAAAATGCGCCATAACTGGTAATGCATTCTCAGTAAGCAACCTAGCATAATGATGTATTTGCACCGTAATGCATACTCGGGTCAGTAACGTATGTAGCATAATGATTCCTTTTGCATCATAATGCACATTCGTATAAGCATTATATGGACAATAATGCATTCTCCGCTTAATGCATCCTCAACCAACACCTTTCCCTTATATATGTCCTATTGACATTTTTAGATATCAAAATTCTGAAATTGTTAGCCATTGACCATCTCCCACCTGCTTGATGCATCTTGGGGTAAGCATCTTTGCACACGGTTGCGCAATTTTGTAAACGACAAGCATAATGATTCATTAGCTAATTCTTCCTTGGATGTGCAACATAGGTAAATGTTGCATCTTTTGGTAAGGGGCCAAGCTGATGTATCATTTACCCCAAATATGCATCGTAATTTCGAGGTAATGCATTTATCCTAGTAATGTTACGCGTCATTACCAAATAGTGAACTTTGGGACAAGATGCATCACCACTTTGAGATGATGCATCATTACGATCAATGATGCATCAAAAGTTGCAACACAAGCCAACTGATGCATCAATACTATGATGCATACCTTAGTAAGCTTCACAAATTTGAGATGATGCTTCATCTCCTTCAGTGACGTATCCAAAAATATGTGTTATGTTAAAATACGGGTGTTACACGCATTATGTTTCTTGCTTATCCGTACCTCATGTTGTTTTATATCACCGTTTTAATCCGTTTGGCCCAGTCCAGTCCACGAAGCTACCGATGTTGTGTCGTACTGTCCTTTAATTTTACCATGCTTTGATGGGCTATAAACATGATGGCACAACCCATTTTACATCTCTATATTGTTTCATCTCATCCATGTACATGTTAAACTTTGACGATGCATCTCGTGATATTGCAGCCTGCTCGAAGCCTTGAGCTACATGCTAGTATCTCACAGATTAGATTAGATTAGGTGAGAGACAAAACAAATGAGATGGTAGAAGTGTTCGAACTTTTGAAGCTAAGCTAGCCTGGTACCCAACTTGCTATTACTAGCCAGCTTATTTTGGATTCTATCTTCCATTCGCGAAAAGGTTACCTTCAACTGGTACTTTATCCGACAATTCCAAACCCCAAAGAGAAAAAGTAGAAACATTTTCGAAACTAGATTTCGCCTTTTTTTTTTTCTTTTTCCCTTTTTCCCTTTTTCCACATGGGTAAAGCTGTAGAGGGAGTGGCCCCTTGGAAAAATTAAACATGTTTATTTTGGTTGAAAACTGAATCTTAGTTCATAAAATATTTTAATAATTTATTTGTGGCGACGTGGTGTGTTTTAAACTTGATTTCTCTGGTGATAAATTTTTCGTTAGGGGCATGTACCTATCTCTGATTCAAGTTAGTTCATATATTTGGTTCTAAATCAAGAATGCAAATTCTCAATGAGTTTTATCATTTCAGGACTGAGGTATAAATGACGGCCGGTAAGACGACGAAATGCCGCTGGCAGAATTTCAGTTCACTAACTAGTCTGGTTCCCATAATCCTAAGTCACATCTAAAACTAAGAAAAGTTTTACGAATGAACACAAAGCCGAAAGGGAATAGTACCCAAAAGTTAATGAATTTTGTTTAATAATCAATCCTAACTAGATTAAGCAATCAATCAATCAGTTAGTAATAATTATGCACAACATTGATTAAGATGTGTGCGTATCCTGGTAGGCAGACTTTACAGCCGTGCACTAGAAAACACAAATGCTTACACGGCCTACATATGCCTGATAGAGATCCTGCTTCTTTGTTGATTAGTGAGAGATATTGACGACAGAAAGAATCGAATCCACGCTGCACACAGCTCATTCTGTAACAAAAAGGAAATCATAAAGCCGAAATTTTAGTTAGTCAGATAGCACTATGGTCACTAATCTCACTGTTTCGACCAACAAAAGCTATAATTTTCATATGCATATTCTCATAATTGATTGGCAGTTTGTCCCTCTTACGGGTGTTTTTGTTTTGACAGGTTATACTAATTTTGAATAAGCAAACGTACTACGTACCCACAATAATGTCACACTTTTACTTGGGTGTTTGGTCTATTAAGATCCTTCCTTAATCCACTTTTTAAAACATTTCAACCGGCCGAACATGCTTTAATGGTTATAGATTTGTTGCACAGAAGAAATTTGCGTCATTTAATTACAAGTGTAAGCAAGCGATATATGGCAAGATGATGATGACACATCCAAATTTCAGTCTATATTGCTGCATTGGAGTTTTAACTAACAAAAAGTTTCTTGAATTTTAGCATGAGATTAGTACATTTCTGCTATTTTAGGTTACACCGGTATGGCGTCCGTATAGTTCCAGGACATTGTTAATTCCATGCGAGTATTAGCAGTGTTTGATAAGTCGAATAATTAGCCACTGTCACGAGGAAATTAGAGACATTTTCTACACAACTTTGTATGATTCAAATAAATGAAAAATGGCTTTTTTTTTTAACAAGTACAATTCAGTCGTGTTAATTACATCCTTTAAGGTTATTAATTACATAAGATCGATACGTTAGACGTTTCGATTCACAATAATCGTCATCTTGTTCGGGTGAAGAAAATACTGAGTTGTTGATTACTACTTCCATCTTGATTTATCAAGTGGAATGATTCCGAATTTGAAGAAGCAGACACTCTTTCGAAATTAGCTCGCAAGTACATAAGGTCACCATGGCTATGTCGATCCTCATAGTTATCACCAACAGACGACTTCAATAGCGTTTTCGCATTTATAATGCCAACACCCTCATCAATTTCACGCATTAAGCTAAGAACTTTCTTATCAGCTTGTGTCGGTACACGTTTTACCGCGGAACCAGCCTTCCTCTCATTACAATACATAGTCCAAACCGGCACAGACAAGAGATTAGAAGAGGAATGTCTTGATCCATTCTTGCACTCGAGTGCAATTCTTAATAACCCACTTTTCATTTCCTTTGCAAGAATAGCTGTAGGTATGGCAAGTTCAAGAAGGAGTGTGGGAATGTTAGAATCAGGTTTGGATTGAATGCAAAATGTAACTTTCCCTTGACGGTATCCGAAAAGCGTCCCGGTCGAAATGTTTTTCATCCCTGCGGTGGTGGTGGTATTGATGGGAGGTGGTGGTGATACTGAACGGCTTCGACGTGGTTGTAAATAATGGAAGTACTTGTTGTTATCGTAATTGTCTCCTTTTTGTCGACGACTGTCGAGTTGTTGATCAGAGATGTTTCCAGTGCAGCTTGGAATGATAAACCACATAATTGATCGAAGAAGACTCCATGAACGAACTTGCTTTTGACAATCGGCTGATGTGATACCATCTACAATGTGTAACTGACTCGTTCTAGTCGACATGTTGTGTATATATAGAAAAGAGGGCTTCAATTTTAAGAAGCTAGAAGAAGAAGAAGAAGAAGATGATGTGAAAAATGCAGATGATGAAAGGTGGTTTATATAGTGCAAAGAAAAAGAACAAGTGATGAAAAATGTCTTTTTTTGATTTAATTCATTTTTCAAAAAATAATATTCTTACAATAATTTTGGTGATTGTTAGAACATAAAAGGTATAAAGTGCATATCCTGGGTGGGATTCATTTCATTGTAGGGACATATACCACCATTATTTGTAACAGCTTGAATCACTGTTCAAAAATAGAGTTCCTGGAACAGTACTTAACAACGATGGGCGGAGCCAGGTTTTAGAAAATGGGTGGGCAAGTCACCAATGTCACATATTTAAAAGGGTGCAAATGAACAGAAATTGACCAAAAAAATCAAATTCAATTTTACACCCACTTTTCCACGTGGCTCTGCCCCAGAATGTTAAAAATGCGGTGAGCGTGGATCGAACACGCGACCTTCAGATCTTCAGTCTGACGCTCTCCCAACTGAGCTATCCCCGCATCTGTTTATTAACATTTCCTCCTAGGAGTCATTGTCTTCAGTATCAGACAAGAAACCTGTTCATTGGAATTTCTTTCTGCCAGTGTTGATGTTTACCATGTCTGGAATTGAACATAAAGATCAATAGGAAATAGAATCATCTGTGCTCCAAAATCTCAGTAATTGTGCAGAGTACCTAAAATGGTGTTTGTCAAAACTTCAAAACACCTATTTGTCAGGGTGAAAAAGGCCTACCATAGGTAAGCTAGAAACAAGCTCATACAGACCACAAAAAAACCACTCAACGAGAGCAGGCTAAAAAGAAACAGGCCAAAAACAGATGCACTGAAACGCTAAGTTAAGAAATCAGTATAAGGAACGGCTTCAGCTGATCGAATGCTACAAATCATAATAATATCATATCCATGCATAAAGCCTCAACTGTTCTCAAGAGGACTTACATTATTCAATTATTAGTACATGGAAGCAAAATCCTTATTATTACAATGTAGAGTTTATTTGTTCTTATTAATCATAAGTGTACCACCCAAGTCAGGACCATACACTTATGTGCCTACACGCCAATCAGAGTAGCCGGAAATTGCTTACTTTGTGAAGTTACCTGCATCAAGTAACTCAAATCATAAAAGTTAATGATCAGGGTAACAGTAATACAAAATCCGATCTCCGGACATCAAAATATCTTTATGTTACAGATTCTAACTAGCTAGTAATATCACAAAATTTGCACCTATAACTGCAGGTAATTGTTGTTGATGTTCCATTTGAGAGACCAATGTTGCTGAACATTCTTGAGTGACCAATATGCCCATCCAAAAGAAGCTGAACCATACACATCTAACTGTGCTCTACCGAAGTTTTGATAATCCTCTTGAGACCCGCCTCTACCAAATTCGTTCACCCATTCCCCTGTATTCGTTTCCAACAAAACAATTAAGTGACTAATTCGGATTTTAATGTTGCTATGAACAAACTACTTTTCTTGTTTTGAGTTGTCAGGCATTTCTGCGAATAAAGCCTTACCAATAAACACCAATGGTCCATCAGCAGCGGTAAAGGAATCGATTTGAGTTTTCCTCTTATTATATAAGAAATCGATATTCTCCTGTGTGCTCATTTTTTCAAAGGAACTATCAAAGAGATTGTAGTAGTGCAGGTCCAATACTACTTTTGATTTACCAATGTTGGCCTTATAAATGTCAGCTGGGTCTCCAGGGCCAATCAACTGACTCATTATTACGTAAGCTGTGGATGTATATTTCCGCACAATGTCATATCCGTCTTTGTAGTACTTCAGTAACGTATCCAAAGGAACTTCAGGAGAATGTGCTTCATTCAAAAGCTCAATCCCCAATAGAGCTGGATCGCTTCCATACCTGCAAATGAAAGATGACATACTAATTAGGAGGTGCAGATAGAAATTCACAATAAGCAATTGTCAATATATAAGACTGTTGTAAGAGCAGTTATATCCAGAGATAAACATAGTTTACTTGGAAGCTAGGAATTCTATAGCATCAAGGCTTTGCTGGATATTTTCTGATATCAGCCAGTCAATAGAACCATCACGACTAGAACTGTGATCCATTCCATTTTGGGAACCAGGAGCTGCGTGAAGGTCAAGTATGCATTTCATGCCAAACTCCCTGCACAACAAGTTTAGGTAAGTCAGATGTTAAAAAAAAACTAAAGACCAGGATGACAAGAAAATTAGGAAAGAGAGACCCACTGTGCCCATCTGAATGCTTTATCTAGAGCTGCTAAACCTCCCCCCAACATAAGGAGCTGGTGGATTGGGATCTTTGGTAATCCACCACCCAACAGGAATTCTCACGGTGTTTATACCGTGTTGGTTAAGATACTGAAAGTCGCTTCGTGTAATGTAGGTGTTCCTATGTTCCTGCAGTTCAAACAAATTTTTCGTTATAAAGATCACTCATATGCTACCATGTTCCCTTATCATCCAGAGGTTTGAACTGCACTCGAAATCTATAAGCAACAGTTAAGTCAATAACTTGTCATATACAAGCAAATGATGCAAACAGCTGATATATTAACATCGATTACTAGTTTCTTGTCAAAAGAAAAACATAAGGGAAATAGAAAATTACAGTGAGCACTTGTTTTGCTTTTTCCGGTCCATGCCCATTGGAGAGCTGGTACTCTCCTTGCAAACGGCCACCATCAAAAGTCATTACAAATATGGATGCATTACCGTTATCAAATCCTGGGGTCCCAACATAGTCTGCTTTTAGCTCATTTCCAGAAGATGCCTAAAAATATCAAAAATATCAGATATGAATTACAGCAACCCGAATGTCAAGTGAGAAGTTTAAATTCCTGATCAGAGTATCTCACCTGTAGATATGCACCGCTAGAATGTTTAATTCGAACTCGATCATTGCTAGCTCTTTCAATAGTAAATGTCTCTGTGTAAGACGGCGAACCTGATGTTGTGGTGACAGAGACCCCTTGTCCAGTACAGGATAGAAACTGTCCTTTTAGAGTACGAAGCTGATATTCCGACTGGGATACCCTCCATAACTGCAACAGAGAGTAGTTAAATGCATGATCTTACACATGTCGAACATACACATACCGCCGGTATCCCATAACTAAGGGATACACAAACAGTTCAAAAAAGATGTATGGAAATTCTGGTTTAATTTCTGTGATTGTCTTACTCTGAAGGTTTCCCAACCACTAGCGTTTTCCCTGTCTACGGTGACAACACCGGAACTGCCTCCCTCATCTGCACATACATACTTGTTTGATTTCAGAGATTTGAAGTGAACCTTTGCTCCGTCCTGCATTATAAACTTCCATAAATACACAACCACCAAAACTAAAAGAGCTTAAGCAAAATCACCCCATAAAGAATACTTACAAGCATATCTCCATTGGGAATTCCATCAAATAGTGAAGGTTTCATCCATCCTTCAATAACCAACCATCCACCCAAGTTCACACCTCTTACTTTCCCACCCTTCACTCCATCCACGGCACACAAAGCTAAAACCAAAGAACAAACTCAGCAATTAACATATACCTATCCTTGAAACTGAAAAAACGAAAATAACTATTTCGATCATTACATACCACAATGTGCCCAAGAAATGAAAAGAAATGAAAGTAAAAGCCATTTGCAAGAAACAGATTCCATTGGAAATACTCAAGTATACATGGTAAAAGAAGAAGCTGAAGAAGACTTATATAGCAGCTAAAAATGGTGCAAGTGCAAGTGGACGATGTAAGAACAAGCACCCTGCTTGACCGCTAGATAAAAAGACTTTGGCTACCGGGTATTACAATAATCAAGTCAAATTTTCAGCGGAATACCATTCCATATAATACAAAACAATCTAGACCTTTGTAGAAAACCATTTAGTTTGAGTGTTTCGAATATTATGTACCTGAGTGTGCCGAAGAAAGGAAGAGAAACGAAAGGAAGAGCCATTTGAAGGAAACAGATTCCATGAGAAATAATAATCCAGTAACACAAGACAAGAGCTATAAGAAGAAGAAGCAGAAGTAGAAGACTCATATTGAGAGGAGAAGTAGTGCAAGTGCAATGATGGCCACCCTGCGGTGCTTGACCAATTAGATTAAAGACTTTTGACTAATGACTCAAAATGCATAAGCCTCATATTTTGACTTTCTCCCCGACAGTTCCCACTATCAAGATGGACCACAGCACTACCATCTGCAGCCGGCAGGGAAAAGTCTAACAACATTTGGCTGGTCCGAAATTATATCAGTAACAACGTTAAAAAACTACTAAAAGAGCGAGTGCTTAAGTTTGGACTAAAAAGAGTACTTAAGCTCGGTGTTTGGTTAGTAAAGTAATAATATCTCGACTCATTTTTTATATTTTTAGATAAGAAAAAAGATCTATTGATAATTTAACATGGATTGTCTTTCCAGTTCGGATGAATTTTATAATTACATGAGCTACACTATTTGCATGTCTTTTAACATAAAAATATAAAATTTATGAAATTTTTAAGTAAAAATAAATATTTCTGGACAACACTGTTTGTTATCCGGTTAATACTACCTGGAGAGACATTGATGACACTTATTAACAATCTTATTATCTCATTCTAAGTGAAGTGAGTTAACTCCTTTTTCAGCCGCCCATTTTATTGCTTCTAGTGCTGCTAAAGCTAGCTTCTCCTTATTTCTCATCTATTGCATATGATTGATCCCTTTTTGCTCCTTTGAAATCACCTGCAACATTGTACATTATTAGGCCCACAATTATTGGAATAGTGTATGCAATGAAAGAGATATCAAAATTTACTTTGCTTTATCAAATATTATAGAACTATTATCTTGATTAGATAGAAAAAATAATTTTAACCAATCAGAGAAGTCGATACTATTAATTAACAGACATAACTAGAGAATTATCCATAGCAAACCATAGTCTTTCATAAACAAAATACAACAAAAACAGGTGATTCATATTTTCATCATAAATACCACATAAAGGTAGAGATAACCAATATTATTCAAAATTCTAGAGAGTTTATCTCTGTTCGGAAGGCAGTGTTGCAACCATTTCCATAGGAAATGTACACCTTAGGAAGAAGATGCATGTTCCATAGCCTTTTTGTAAATACTCCAAAATTAAGAAAAAGGTAAAATAGGGATTTACCCAAAAAAAATATGCTAATACGCATAGAAGGTGAAGGAAGAAGAGGGAAAATGATGAATAGTTGCGTGTACAACAATGTGTCACGATGAGAAATAATTGAAAGAAGGATAGAAAGAGTGAAGGAAAGAGTAGGAAGAGAAGAATCTCTCAGTTCATTGGGAGAACAGAAACATCGTGAAAAAAGTAAAACATGTCATTTCAAGTTTTAGTTATTGTTATTTTTCTTATGTCAGTCGAGATGAAAATCAAGTAGTTGGTGCAGTTTGTAAGTCTGTTATGCGAATTGATTGCGGATGGAATGAAATCCATCGGAGCCTAACCATCTGCTACTCAGGCCTAAATCATTGTACTGAAAGTTTAAGTTGATCATTGTACATTTTATGATCCCCCAATACCATCTACCTAATATGTGAAATCTACTGTCAGGCCCATTTTTTTCATTTTTTTCATTCACGAACCCACGGGGGGAAAATTTTATTCGTGAACCCATTTATGCAGCCAAGAATGACCGCATAACCTATTATGCGCTCGAGAAAATGGTTGTATAATCTGGTATGCAACTACAAAAAAGGCTGCATAATTTGTTATGCAGTCGAGAAAACAGCAGCATATTACATTATGCATTCATTTTGTTGTTAGCACTGTTATCAACCAAAAAATAACTTCATAATCTGTTATGCCTTATAATAATGCCCGCATAACCGGTTATGTAGTCGAGAAAATGGATGCATAATCTGTTATGCAGCTACAAAAAAGGCTGCATAATTTGTTATGCAGTCGAGAAAATGGCAGCATATTGCATTATGCATCCATTTGTTGTGAGCACTGTCATCAACCAAAAAATGGCTTCATGATCTGTTATGCAGCTACAAAAATGATTGCATAACATTGCATTATGCATCCTTTCTTTTGTTAGAATGTTATTTGCGAGACATATACACCGTTTTAATCAGTAGTTGCATAACCAAATTAGTGGATGCATGAATCAAAATATGGCTGCACAATGTGTTTTACATCATTTGTGGTGGTTGCACAATTTGTTATGCATCCTTTTTTTTTGTTGGAATGATTTTTTTAGGCATATATATCGTTTTAGTGGTTGCAAAGGTAAATTAGAAGATGTGCATAAACCAAAATATAGAAGTATAATGTGTTATGCATCCTTTGTGGTGGCTACATAATGTGTTATGCATCTTTTGTGGTGGCTGCACATTGCTATGTATCTAATTTTCGAAATTTGTGCCTAAAATGATAAACACCTCCGACTTTTTCGTAAAAAATCGAAATTTGATATTGTTGTTTGTAATCGTTATGTAGATCTCTTTAAAAACTTTCCAACGAGATAAAATTTATAAAATCACTAGGCATATTTTTTAGATATGTTATATTCTAGTTTGGTTACTAATTACACTCCTAAAAGTATATTATACAATGAGTTACTCATATATTTTTTATAATTTTAAATAATTATCAGTGTCACATATATTTTAGATCTGATAATAAAAATAATACTTTTTTAGGACTTGAGCCTAAAATCCTTATCTAGTACGTCCTCACGACTTAAGTTTAAAGCCCATATTTAGATTTTTAGTCATGATGCTGTCCACAATTTCAAACGCGTTTGTCTTGTTTCGCCTTTGATTTTTCAATCATTTCCTCTTTCCCTTAAATTCCTCATTCAATTTCCATGGAGTTTCATCATCAAAATATCCATTTCTCTATCTAGAAATTCACTTCACAGCTGCAACTCATCAAGTCCATCTCAATTCCGTTGTATCAGGTTTGGTCTTATATATCTTATTATCATTTCATTTCTTTCTTTCTTGTGTTTTTGTACTCCTTTTAAGTAGTTTTAAGTATGGATGGAGAAGCAAAAATATATGTTGCAATAGAAATAACAAATGAAAATGAAGTCTTAGCAAACTCTATTAAACTCAAGTTAGATAAATCAATTCCATCATCATCTACTACTACCCAGTGTTCAATTTACCGAGTACACGAAAAATTCCGTAAATTAAACGAATTTGCATACACGCCTGAAATTATCTCTATAGGACCGTTTCATCGCGGAAAAAGTAGTTTACTAGCAATGGAAGATCATAAGTTACGTTACGCTCATGCGTTACTTTCTCGGACGACGCCCATTGACACAAATAAGTTACAAGAGTGTGTTGAATACATGGGAAGAATTGAAGAAGAAGCTCGAAAGTGTTACTCGGAACCCATAAATCTAAATAGCAATGAATTCGTAGAAATGATGGTAATTGATGCTTTATTCATGATTGAATTGTTTATAAAAAGTGCGGGCGACTTCAAGGATATTGAACGAGATGATCCCATTTTTGGTAACATTTGGGTTTTGCCTAGCTTGGTTCGTGATTTGGTATTACTTGAAAACCAACTTCCTATGGCTGTTCTTAATTGCTTGTTCAATGTGCCTGCACTGAAGAAAGAGTTACATGGTGTTTCCGTAAACATTCTTTCTTTAAAATTCTTCGATCAGTTGATGCCTCGAGGTAAAGAAGTTATCCAAACAAGGTTCTCTAGTTATGAAGGAAAACATTTATTTGATCTATTAGGCAAGACATTCCATGATTCGCTGTCGGCGCCTAAAGGTAAAGTAATGAAAAATCCATGGAAATGTATACCTAGTGTGACAGAATTGAAACGCGGGGGAGTAAAATTCACAAAGAGTTCTACGAATGGTAGTTTCTTGGATATCAAATTCAAGGACGGAGTCATGGAAATCCCTCCCATAATTGTTCAAGATCAGACGGATACATTGTTGAGGAATCTTATTGCTTCTGAACAATGTTGTGATGGGCATGTTACTTACATGACTTCTTATGCTTTTTTCATGGATAGTTTGATTAACACAGGAGAAGATGTTGGAGTTCTTCGTAAGCAAGGCATTATGACAAATTATCTAGGTGACGATGAATATGTTGCTGATCTCTTTAATAAGCTTTGTTGCGAGGTAACTCTTGCAAACTTCTATTACTCTGAGTTATGCGATCAAGTTAACACGTATTATAAGACTCGTCGGCATGTTTGGAGAGCAACACTGAAACGTGATTACTTCAATAGTCCTTGGGCAATTGTTTCATTTGTGGGTGCTATTATACTTCTTGTTCTTACATTCATACAAACTTTGATTGCTATTCTTTCTTTCACAATTCATAAGTCTTAAGATTCTATCTTCCATCATTTGTTATTTTGTATGTCTCCTAGGAACTTCCTATCTATGTACTGCTTATTTATGATTCTTGTCATGCATTATTTGTTTGCTTGTTAAGCATATGAAAGTGACGATACTTTTGTGTTCATCTTCTCGAGTTTATTCTTATTAATAACAGGTCCAAGTCTGGACCATACTGGATATTTTTATCGAGCAGTTTTTTTTGTATTACAATATCTGGTACAAGTAGAAATATCGATCCACATGCCAATACGAATAACTGCAAATTACTTAGGATATGCTTAGTTGGTAACTTACGAGCATCAAATGATCATATCAACATCCCCGGGCAAAGCCTATTGCCTGTTGAGAAAGCATAGAATAAGTTGAGCAGAGTTGCACGAATTGTGATATAGCGTGGCCAGAAATCTAAAATCGTGTATACAGATTCTAACTAGCATAACAAAATGACGTCGGATATGTTCCTACCTATAACTGCAGGATATTGTTCTCGATGCTTATCTTGAGATCTCAGTCCGGGAGTGTTTCAGTCTTTAAGTGTCCAATATGCCCATCCAAAAGAAGCTGAACCATACACTTCCAACTGTGCTTTACTTAAGTCTTGATGATCCATCAGTGTCGCGTCTCTTTCAAATTTATTCCCATTCCCCTGTATCCATATCCATCAAAATTCACCACTGCTTTTTGAGTTATTAATGCATGTCGCTACGAACAAAGTACTTCTCCACATCGCACGGCAAGTCCTATATCAAGACTCGAGAAGACCACCAAGGGAAAAACTACTTCCCTTGGAGTATGGTTAAGCCCCTTGAAGTATGCTTAACGCCAATAGAGCGTGTCTAAAAGCACATAAAGTATGTTTAACGCGGAAAGAAAAGTGTGTTTAAGCCTTTTAAGTATAAAGTAGTTCTATAAGCACAAGGGAAAAACCTGAGATTTTATTTCCCTGAAATATATTCGAGAGAGGTAGTTTTCGTGGTTTGGTCTTAACTGCGAATGTTATGAATCATTGGGCTCTGGATTTCCAAATTAATTGGTGAGATCCCCCCCTAGGATTTTTCAGGTGGGCAAAGAATTATCACAAGGCATATGGAGTGTGCTTAACGCCAATAGAGAGAGTCCCAGGGGCGGAACTACTCCCAGACTTCCACTAGAAATCTTTTTTTCTACTACCTATTTTGGCTGGGCTAAAATACTGTACTAAATTTAGGTTTAAGCCCGGATTAAAAAAAATAGCCAAGCCCACCCCTAATTAGAATCCTAGTTCCGCCACCTAGAGAGTGGTAAAGTCGTTACTAGTCATTTAGTACACTGTAAAAGTCGTTCATGGAGCTATTCTTGGGCTTACTACCCAGGTAGAATTTTGATAATCAACTTAACTAGATAGTTTAATTTCAAGCCCATCTATAAAATATGAGCTATATCACTATAATCATCCCATCCGCCTAACTGCAACATAAACGGGCAGCGTTACCAAGAGTCGTGAAGGGTACATGCCCCTTCGGGGACACACCTAATCACCCTTAAGCGAGAAAAACGTGGAGTCGAATGCAAGCTAAATAGGAGAATAAATTGTAGATAGTACAGATGTTTCTGAGACTCTTCCAGAGAATAAGTGTCCTATCAAGTGGCATGTTTTCTATTGTTTTTTACTAGTATAACAACCATTCAGTGATGCATTTAGGCTGATTTGGAAGTATTACAGTATAATTAGTTCTCAAAATGAAGATACTTTTACCCACCTAAAGTTTGTTAATCTTGCATCATCATAAATATGATAAGCATGAATTACAAGAATCTATACTGGAGACTGTAAAGAATGGGTGTAGACAATATGGATGAAAACATCTACGTAAATTGAGCCTCAGCTGTTCTTGATTAATGATGAGTCGCATTATTCGGAACTGTTTTAACATTTTTGAGCACTTACATATTATTTGTTAACGAGATATCTTTGTTTATGAGGGAAGCTTTAGCATGATGATCTATTACAATATCTGCTGCAAATAGAAAAAACTGCAGGCCAATACAAGTAACCAGAAATAGCTTTGAATCTGCTTCGGCGAGCCACCTGCATCAAGATATCCATAACCACTTGCAGGTAAAGATTTTTGACCTAGTGAGTAGTGAGGAACCATAAAAATCTGTCAGGAATACACAGAATCCGATCTAACGTCCATGGTCCAAAATCAAAAGATGTTATAAGTTGCAAAACAGGTTCTAACTAGTAATGATACAAATGATGTTGGATTTGCACTTACCTAACTGTAGGTAATTGTTCTTGATGTTCCACTCCAAATCCCAGTGATTCCTATCATTCTTGAGTGTCCAATATGCCCATCCAAAAGAAGCTGTATCATACACATTCAACTGTGCTCTACCGAATTCTTGATAATCCATCTGAGACCCGTTGGCTACGCTCCATTCATTCACCCACTCCCCTGTATCCATTTCCATTAAAACGCATCATCAATTTCCAATTGCTAAACGAAATACTTCTCTTGTTTTGTAACAAACAGGCATATAGTGTATACATGAGAATTTCAAAGAAGTTAAATGAGAACAAGCTTTACCAATAAACACCAGTGGTCCATTAGCAGCATTTAGTGATTCCACTTGAGTCTGCCTGCTTTTATGTATGAACTGGATATTCTCCAATGTGCTCATATTAGCAAAGAAATTATCAAAGAGATTGTAGTAGTGCAAATCCACCACGACGTTTGATAAACCAATGTTGGCACGATAAAGCTCAAGTGGGTCTGCATCGCCAACCCTCTGACACATTATTACGTAAGCTATAGATGAATGGTTTCTTACAATTTGGTATCCCTTTGAGTAGTACGACACTAAGATATCAAGAGAAACGCCAGAAGCAGATGGTTCATTCAAAAGTTCAATCCCCAATAGAGCCGGATGGTTTCCATACCTACAAATGACAAAAATGAGTCAACCAGCTGATTCTCAAGTGTCCAGGGGACGTGTGGTTGTTTGTTTGAATGGACTGAATGGTAGTGCAGCTGAAGATAAAAACCCTAAGACTGGCAAAAGAGTAGTTTCATCTAGAGATATATGTATTTTACCTGGAAGTTAGGAAATCTATAACATCAAGGCTTTGCGAGATGTATGCTGGAGATGTTGGCCAGTCAGTAGAACCATCTCGACTAGAACTATGCTCCATCCCATTTTGGGAACCGGGAGCTGCATGGAGGTCGATAATGCATTTCATGTTATATGTCCTGCACGAAAAGTTGTGGAAGTATGTCTTAATCACTTCTCAGATAACAATAGTAAGTGAATATTAGACAATACTTGGCAAAATGGCAAGAAAATTATGAAAGAGAGACCCACTGTGCCCATGAGAATGCATCATCTAGAGATGCCAAACTGCCCCCAATGTAAGGAGCAGGAGGATTCGGATCCTCAGCAATCCACCACCCAACAGGAATTCTCACTGTGTTTATACCGTGTTCATAAAGAAACTGAAAGTCTTCTGGTCGAATATAGCTACTTCGATGTTTCTGCAGTTCAAGTGTAAAGAAACAAAGTTAGTTATCATTTATATAATGTCATGTCACTTTCACACAGGTTTGAAGCCAAAGGCATGTGACACCTTAGTTGTGAAATCGTACGCAGTTTCCAACCACGACAAGGCCATTAATTTCAGTAAAGTATAATTTTTCCAAGAAATGCGAAAGCAATTTTAGAGCATGCAGTTAATCTCAATACATATTACTACGGACATGGGACAGCAAAAGGTAAAAGAGATACTGGAAAGTGGAAATTACACTAAGCACTTCTTTCGCCTTTTCATAACCATACCCATTGGCAAGCTGGTAATCACCGTGCAATTTATTAGCCACAATTGTCATCTCAAATGTGGCTGCATTATCATCCCAACCTGGGACCCCTGCATAGTCTGATGTGAGCTCATTTCCAGAAGACGCCTAAAAAAACCAAAATATCAGAAAAAAATTACAATGAAACCCTGTCAACTTAGAAGTTCTTCATGTTTTCAAAGAAGCAAAGAGGAAATTGAATGAATTAGAAGGATGAGAGTATCACACCTGCAGATATGTCCCGCTGGAAAGTTTAATATGAACTCTGTTATTGTCATTCCTTTCGATATGAAATGTTTCTGTTGAAGAGGGTGATTCTGATGTTGCAGTGACAGATGCTCCTACTCCATCACAAGATAAAAACTGTCCTTTTAGAGTCCGAAACTGAAAATCCGATTCAGATACCCTCCATAACTGCTACAACAGAGACTGCTGCATGAATGATCTCCATCACAATCACAAAACACATACATTTATGTATCCATAACTAAGAATAATGACATACTCTAACGAATAAACAAATAGACGAAGAACATCGTGTTGACAAACTTTTCTTCTTGTTCATTTGTATCATGTCAGTAACATCAGAAACAAGAGCTGAAACTAATTTAACTAGGTTGTAATGACAGTCACTTCCTCCAATGTTAACTAACCTTAACTTGATTGCAGAACATAATGGTCTTACACACCCTTTAATTTTGGGGGAAAAGGAAAAAATTGTCTTGCATTGAAATACACATTAAAACTCCTAACATTGGTAGAACACTAGTGGGACGCCTAAACTCATGAGAATAATCCCCTAAACTCTACATTGTAATTTTACCCAGGCAGGATTTTATTTCTAACCAGACTACTACAGCATATTCATCTCATAATGCTAAACCAGTTTTCAAAGCAGCAACATCATATTAACACGACAAAAACAACACAATCTTACTCTAAGCTTCTAGCACCCTGCATTTTCAGTAACCCAGATGAGTGGAATTAAACGTTACATAAGTAAGCAGTCTATACAAAATGTACATCGAGTTCAAAGTTCTCAGTCGTACTCTGAATGTTTCCCAAGAAGATGGAACGTCTCTATCTACAGTGACACTGAGACCTCCTCCATCATGTGCAGTTACATACTTATTCAAGCTCACGGATTTGAGCTGAACTTGTGTTCCATCCTGCATTTCAAATCCCACAAATGGATTAACCAACAAAATTACAAGAACCCAAGTCAAATTCCCCCCCATCCACAAAATTCAGAATTGAGACGACACAAATTGAAAACCACTTACAAGCATATCTCCATTGGGAATGCCATCAAATAGTGAAGGTTTAATCCATCCTTCAAGAACCAACCATCCACCTAAATTCACACCTCTTACTTTGGTGTCACCATTCAATCCATCCACACGGACTACACCCAAAGCTGAAACCAAAGTAATAACAGAACCCAATTTATATTGATGCTTACAGAGCTACCCATTTCTTTAAAATTAAAACCTCATCAAAAGAAAGAACTTAAAATAAAAGTAAAGGGTTCTGAGATTACCTGAGTGTGCTCTGGAAATGAGAAGAAATGCAAGTAAAACCCACCTGCAGGAAACAAATTCCATGAGAAATAATGGACTCAAACACAAACAAGAAGACACTATATCAGTGGAAGTGGTGTAATAAGAAGAATAGACAACCCCCACTTGATAAATTTCATACCTTTACTATTCTTTTTCCTTATAAACCAAATTATCTTTAAAACTGTACTTAGTAAACAAGCATGAATTTTACCTTTTGTTTGTTTGTTTATTTAGTTACTTGGAAACCCAAATGAAATGTATAAGCTCATTTGGCAAAATTGAAAAAAAGAACAACTTTTTAGTCAGGTAAAGGTTGTGCATTTTGAGGTCAAAAAAAGGTTAAAAAAGAATGAAGGTGAAAGGGTTTTTTCCTGATCCTGTTGGTTGGAGATAAGATATTGATTGGTGAGCTATTGGAATAGTGGGATTCTGATTTGAGAAGAGGAAGAGGAAAAGGGTTCCACCATTTTGACTTCCAGAATGCTATAAAAAACCTAAAACTTCACATCCACAGTTTGTTTGTTTTCAACTATGGCAGGGCTTTTTTCTATAAGTTGGGCTAATCCTTTATCCAGATGGACTACACGGTCCATAATTTTCTAAAGGGTATAACTCATATGAACATCTTCAACCTACTGATCTAGTATCATCACAACCAACCAAATTAGAAAATATAGTGGAAAATAAAATATAATAGCCATTTATATAAATTTTTCGTTGATCAATTGCTTTGAATATCACAATTAGTTATGATTATAATACTGTTAGATCAAAATTAAAAATATTTAAACAGGGTGCAAGCAAAATAGTGTCCCTTGCTTGTGTTAACTCCAAAACGAATTTAACTAACTTTGATTTTTTAGTTCATTAGGCTTTTTCTTCCTTTACTTTCTTTGAACTCATCGTATTTGAATTGAAAGTGATTTCTTTCAAAAGCCAACACCAAAAGTGTTCTTCTAAGGTATCATTTTTTATGCTAGCAGCAACCAACAGCAACAACAACTCCAGTGGCTATGAAGCCATATTTAAAGCCAAACCGGAAGAAAAAAATTCAATCACTGATAATGAATCCAGTTGAATTCAGCTTAACATGATAAAGTCGGACCACAAACACGGTTCTGGATTTGAACATGAAACTTATTACAATATATTAAAAATGTTGTCCAAATATAATCCAGAACTTTTAGCAACTATACAACAAGTTCCTTAAAGGTCACATACTTTTTTTGGTACCTCTACACCAAATTGAAGTCTCAATTCACCATTTTTTTCACCGACTAAACCAGCGGTACTATCCCCAAAGTTTGATCTCAATAGAGCTAATAATGACAAACGAAAATGATTAATTATTATTTCGCAAAACAATCAAAGATACTTGTATGAAGTTGTTTTTCCCATACGAAGATACTCATCGTTAGCATCCGCTAGACGACCGTAACCTAGAAACCTTTGGTCCGAGGTAACCTTTTGTTCTGGACTATGACATCTAATATTCAATGCATCAAATTGATAATTAAATTCAGTGTGTACTTGACAAAGCTCTTCAATAATCATTATCACCAAGTGTCGGGACACGCAGAATCGATATTGGAAATCTTGATCAGAGAACACGCAACCAACATTGAAATAATCGTGCATCATCTTCAGGTGGTACTCTTCCCGCCCATAATAGGCATATCTTCTTGTAAATGTTTCATTTGGCTCGGAAGCTATCATAATGTTGGTAAGTTCTCTATCTTCATCAGACTCATCTTCCATTTTTTGCAACACCAGAACATAAGTTCCTTCCTGTGTTTTAAACTAATCCATACTAATTTTAGCCTCATCATTAGAAAAATCCATTGACTGTGAAGTTATAAGTTTAATAATTTAAGAAATCTGTGAATTTATTTTAGAAATAGGTAGAGAGTATGAAATTTATAAAAAAAGTGGTGTGAGTTGAAAGAAATTGTTGAAGATATGTATAGTTGAAGGAAGCTTGGTCGTTTTTACATGAATGTTGTCGTTGCCTGAAAGTAACGGTTAGCGGCTATCTGTCGAGTGATAGTCCCTGTTGCTAGCGTCACAGACTTAATCGTCGGCGACATAATTTCTGTCGCTCGCCATATACTTTATCGCTTATCATTTTTCTCATAGTAGCGCGGCTTGTTTGTCCAAACCATCTGATATGGATGCATAGGAACTGACTTAAATGGTCAAATCCAGTCATTTGGCTAGACAAACCAAACCATTTGATATGGATGCATAGGAACTGACTTAAGTAGTCAAATCCAGCCACCTGACTAGATAAACCAAACAATTTGATATAAATGCATAGGAACTGGTGTAACTGGTCACTATTTTATGCCAGTGTCTACGAAGTTATGGGGATCAGAGTCTTGACACGACCAACCGCAACAACAAGTCCAGTGGTATGGACCCAATTACCATATTTGTATAGACAGTGACGCCATTAAAGCAAAAACCAGAAGAAAAAAAATTCATAATGAATCCAGTTGAATTGAGCTTAATATAAAGTCGGACCACAGTTATATGTGGACTAGAATCAATTCTACCCACAAACTGATTTCATCCATGTTAAAAGTAGTCAAAGATGTGTGCAACTTTACTCTCAAGTATGATGGCTAAATGAGACACAATTACAGCAAAATATTACCTACTTGGCTGCTTCCCTTCAAAATAACTTGAAGTCCAACGAAAGAAACATAAGACTAACAAAGAAAATTGAAACAAACCTAATTCCAAATGATCTCAAATTTGATAAGCATGTAGTATTATGCACACAAAAAGACTGAAGAAAACAAATTTTATGAATGAAAAAGAACCATATCCACAGATCTTCCAAATTGTCAAAACATAGTGACAAGCAACAAGAACAACCTTAGGAATGAACTGAGACAACTTTAGCAGGCATGAAAATTCTGCAAAGTAGAGAAACAAAATTGAACTCATAATGGACTATGAGAACTTAATGCAGTACAAACCAAAATGAATATTACGTCAAATGACTAATAAAGCAACAATACAATTAGTCGATGACACACAATATTAGAGCGCGTATGAAGGTATAAGCAGAGAAATAAGTTTCCCGAATAAGGATCTTTACCTCATTAAGTTTGTTACTCATAAATTACGATATAGGTGACAAGCATGAATTTCACTTGTACAGCTTATAAAACACACTCAAAAATGAAAACAGCAACAATCTTACGGTTTACAAGTTTTCTTGGTCTCATCCAGTACTTGAAATTGGACAAACATTACATAATTACTTTGCCGGGTTTAGAAGTTGCAGTCCTGGGATCTTTCCCCTGGCCTAAGTAAATTGCCGCACAAAGCCAAGGAGTTTTTGATGATCCGTATTAAAGATATCCAGCTTTTGCTAAATATCTCAAGTATTGTGGTTTTTAACAAGCATAACCCACCATATAGTTTATTTACATACGAAAAGCCAGAAAAAGAGTAAGAAGCTCACAGAGGAAGAATTGAGCTCCGGTTGTGGTTGTATCTCGGTATAAACAACTTCGCACCACTTGAGAAAGATCTCTTCATTGAAACAGGGCCACTCTGCAGTGATCTCCCTTTCGAAGAACTACCCATTAATCCAAAAATACTAGGATTCAATCTTTTATTCTTGGGAACAATTGCCAATTCAGTATTCTTACTTCTAACCGGTTGCAACTCTGGATTCACTTCTAAGTCCACACGAAATGAATTAGCCATAGAGAAGCAAAACATCGAAGAGAAATCCATTGAGACAGATCTCCTAACCGGCTGTATCGCATTCCCAAGCGGCCGATGATTCTCACCCAAGTCACTTACAACTCTTATTTCACAATTAGGAATTGCAGAATCTTCACCTTCCTTTACCAAATCCATGTCCCTTCTCACTTCCTGTAACTCCATCTCATCTTCAATTGCAATCCTTGGATCACTAACTACACTATCCTCACTCCGTACCATCTCCACCCCACTATCAATCTCCGGAATCTCAACCGGAGTTTCATCCACAACATCCGAATCCTCCTCCGGAATCGGCACAATAGCATTTGAAACACCCACGGGTTGGTTCGAAACAATAGGCGCACGACACAGCGGACAATTCTTATGATTCCTTAACCAAGTATCAATACAAGGAAGATGAAAAGCATGACTACACTTCGGCAATAGACGAAGCGTCTCGCCTTCATCGAATTCACTCAAACACACAGAACAATCAGTTCCTTCAACTACACCTTCTCCTTTCTTATATTTACAGACACTAATTGCATTTATAATTGCTTGTTCTAAACCAACAGTAGTAATATACCAAATTGGATGATCAATTAGAGGTCCATGATTCTCATCCATGAATTCTTCAAGCATATTATTATCATCTGGGTCTTGATCTTGTGGTGGTGTGTTTCTTCTTCTTCTTCTTCTTCTATTGTTGTTCCAACAACACTTGACTAAAATTAAAATTGTGAAAAAACTCATCACAACAAAGAAACTACCAAGTATTGCAATCAAAGCAATCAGAAAAGGTGATAAAAGAAGACTAGTAGGTATTGGTGGTGGTGGCGGTGGTGGTGGAGGAAGAAAGATGGAAGAAAGCGGAGGCATATCAACATATTCATCAAAAGATGGGTAACCTGGAGGTGGATGATAACATTCAATTGGACAATACGGAAAACAACTCTTACAAAGTGGTAAATCAGATATATTTCCTTCATATGGTTTAAACAATAATCTCCTATTATTCAAACCCATAGCTGTAAAAAACAGAGAAATGATCAAGAACTTACCTGCAACTCTGTTTTCAGAGAAATTGAAGGAAAATATTACAGAGGAAACTGAGAAAAGGGTTTGTCTGAAACATGTTTCTGAGAAAAACTCATGGGATTGAGTTTGGTGAAAGGACTAAAGAATTGAGGAAGATGAAATTTCCCTTTCAACCAAGTGAAAACTCAAGACTTGTACTTATTTTCTTTTAGTCAATAATAATAATAATAAGTGTTAGTATTTCTATCTGTACACGTAAATGAATCTTGTCCGTTGAAAATACGGAAAAAGTGAGATCTGATAGTTATGAATCTGGTATGTTATTGGATTCTGTAGAAGAAGGTTTACAAGAAGAGTAGATTAGATTAGTGGGTGTATCTAACAAGGAATATTGTTAAGGACTTCTCGATGGTGTGGGGATTTTAGCCTAAGGTAATTTGGGACAATCTTATGGTAGGTATCCATCCATTCAAAGGAGTAGATATAGTATGGGTAGAGTCAGGTTTTGAGAAATGAGTGAGCAAGTGACCAATGGACATCTATATAAAGATGTAAATAGAAAAAAAGTTGGTTAAAAATGGGTTAAAATTGAGTTTGAAAGCCAATTGGAAGATACTGCTTGCCTACTAAGAAAATACAGGGATAGGCTTACCTCTTAGCCAATACCAATTGTATACTCACTTTTTCATGTGGCTTTGTCCTTGAAATATAGTCCTTTTTTCTATACTTTAATATTAATCAACTAGAATGGATTATATGCACGGAATGAAATGTAACTGAATATAAAATTTCATAATCCAAGAGTAAAATCGGATGAAAATGTTCAGTTATATCTAAGGGTAATTCTCTTTTATCTCTGAGAATAGGTTGGCTTAGTTGGGACGGCCTGAGAATATGTGCAAGCATTTCCATCTTACATCATCTGAATAATTCAGAAGATTTATCCGGAAGTGATAATTTAAAGTCGGTCTAATAATAAACAACAAAATAAAAAATTTAATTTTCTTTTCGTATTTTAAAATGCTAACTGTGGTTTATTTTTCCTTTCTCAACGCCCCTAATCCTAAGGTTCTTCCGCAAGTTCATCAGGAGGGTGAGTTAGGAAAAAATAGGAATTATTAATAGGTACTATTTGATTGGGCTGACTTAATAGTAGGTCTACCCATTGAGCATACTTTAACCGGCGGTCCACAATTAAAAAAATAATATGTTTTATTTTCCATGTGGTCCTCCTATGTATGGGACTGTTATAATTTTTTTTAAATACCGAAAACTAACCTTCGGGGTAGCAGATAAATAAACGAAAGAAATCAAAATTTTCCTTTTATAATTTCATTCAAGATTTTTCAGATCCAATTCTCCGGTTTCTTCTCTCCAGCAGCCTCTTCTTCTCCTCGCAAATTTTCTAGGGTCTGCGTTCGATTTTTCTTTTCCTCTGCTGAAGATCTCTCTCCAGGTTAGTATCTGTTGTTTAATCTTGTTATTTCTTTGTTTTTTGATTCTTTTTTTGTATTTGCTACTTTTTAATCAGATCAATCATCATGATTAGCTTATCTTTGTAATTTTTTTTAGTTTTTCTTTTATAATTTTGAATAATTTGAATCGTTTGTTTTCTGTTAGTTTTTACTGAATTATGTGATGTTGATTTCATCATAACTAGTATAGCCGTGTTTGATTCTTTTTCTGGCGTTTTGTGTTTAGATTTTCTTTTGTTCATATGCTTCATTAGGATTATACTATTCAATATCAGTATTTTGATTTACGTTTTTAGGATTTGTTGTTTGTAGATCTTGAAATCAGTTTTTCAATTTGGTTTTGCATGTTCTTTCTTTATTTCTGATTCAGTTGGCGAGATTATCATATTTTCAGTTTGCTTTTGTTTGTTTTTAGATTTTGTTTATGTAACAGATTTGCTTTGATTTTGGTTTTTTCATTCAGATCCAACAGTGTATGTTAACTATACTTTCAATATCAGTTCTATATGTGATGTGTTTAGAATATGGTAAATAAGGTGATCGTTTCTCGAACTTGTAAAAGTAATAATTTTAGAAAATAATGACTTTAATTAACTCTAGAAAATTCCAGGAGTATGAAAAAGACTAAATAACCTAAAGATGATTTTTGAATAATTTTAAAAGGACCAGGAATCAGGAATCAGGTAATTCTAACAACCCTAGAGAGTGTTTAATCAGATAATTCTTTTTAAATTAATTGAAGCGCAAGTAATTGCCAAAATTGGTTTCGTTATGCTAACAAACAGAGGTAAATCACAAGCATGGACTATCAAAATTAATTAACCAAGCATAATCCATCAGGCAAAAGCACAACTGTTGAAAGAAAACCGTTTTCACTATTTAAAACTATGCAATTCTAATAACAAAAGAATTATAAATAATTATTAGAAAATAATTAAATCACATAAAATTGAGAAAATTACCTTATCCATCATCCCAGTAAATAGACTAAGCTCATGGTGGAGAAAACTTGCTCAAAAGATCTCTTCATTGCTCAAAATATCGATTACAAGGTTGAATAATGGTGTAACAGCTGAACAGATACCTTTATAAATGTCACAGAACAGGGTTCAGCCGTTACACAAAGCTTTAAGCAACAGGAGTGTTTAAAATCTAAGGCAACAGGAGCAGAGCTGTAACGGTGGAACAACAACGAATGTAGATGTTGCTGCTCTTTCTTCTCCGATGAAGGCTGATGAAGAACAGTGCCGGCGATGCACCAGCAGGTGTTCGGCGGTGACCAGAAGTTGCCGGAAGTGATCTCTAGGCTTCTGTCCTCGTTTTTCTTCGATTCTTTTGGTTTATATAGGGTCTACAAACCTTAGAGAGAGCTCTAAACCTAATAGAACTCTCTAAAACAACTCGCAAATCCTCTTCCCAATTGAAACAGGAATCCGGCCAAATACATGCTTTTCCGAGCTGATTTCCCAGGATTTTCTTCTGTTTCTCGATTGCTTTGAACTTGTATTGGATGTGTCTTGCGATTGGGTCCCAAAAATTCTATGAAAACAACTTCAATTTCTTTTCCTGTTTGAAACAGGAGATCCCGATGAGTTGGATCGGCGACTCGGCTGAGTTGACTCGCCGGGTTAACTCGATGGGTTGACTCGGCCGATCCTAGGGTGTCCCTTATCCATTCTTGGGGTGCCAATAACACTTGTCCTTGGGTGCCTTTATCACTTTTTGAGCCAATTTTTCCACAAATCTTTATTCTTCTAATGTACCTACAAAAGCATAAAAACACGTAATATTTGCAAAATCGAATACTAACTTAATAGAAACAAAGGTGCAATTTAGACACTAAAATGTGTCTATCAAATACCCCCAAACTTACTATTTTGCTAGTCCTCGAGCAAACTACTCAAAATAAAGTAAAAATCCTAACTCACTTTCGCAGGAATCGCGACTACATTTAGCATATGCAGTAAGCCGTTAAACCCCTAGGTGTCCCTAGTGGACGAGTTTTGTCTCGTGAGGGTTTACAAGAGGTATACCCACAAAACCTGAATCTAGATCTTAGCAACACGTGAACGATTAAGGGTAAACACTAAACAAGCTAGTTAGTTGGCTACTCAGATATTCGGCTATAGGGACCATTACCCTTTATGGATCCAATCACTGTACACGAGTGCTAACTCAAGCATATTAAAATTCATATCTAAGATAACAGAGTTCTACTCAGACAGTTATATAACCACCCATCGCATGAAAAGACTTAGAAGATGAACGTAGACTGTAGAAGATCGCAAATGTTGACCAAGGCGAACGATGTGTCCCATATCTGTCTGAAGGTCAGTACCGAGATGAAACCTAGTGTGTCGAGATACTCCCCATTTATTTTCAACGGTTACTACTAACTAAAATATTTACAAGTTCCCATGGATCCTGCGTTCCACGCTTGCTTAGGCGACGGAGACAGGGAGAACTTTAAAATACCAAATACTATTTTTTCTCAATTTTTTTCTAACTTTTTTCGATTTTTTCTTTTCCTTTCTTTCTTTTTCTGAATTTTTTTTTTTTTTTTTTTTTTTTGACTCCTAATACATGTGTGTTCCCATGGATCCTGCGTTCCACGCTTGCTTAGGCGACGGAGACAGGGGGACCACACACATAACTCTAAGACAATAACATATTATTCATACTGGGGCATGATCTCAACACACTAAATGTCATTCCAGCGCTAATTAACACGTCGATGCTGGGACCCACCAATACTCTTAGAGAAACACGAAATTGCAAAAATAAAAACAGAACGTGATATGGTGGTGACAACTATCATGTTATTTCTAACACCTGAACTCTGTCTCCTTTATGAATAGACCATCTAGCTGGGCACATCAATCCTTATAGCAAAATGGCTAAGTTTCCATCTACCTAGAGCGGTTAGTGTCACCCTGAATTGTTTACATGCTTCTAAATTCCAAATCTTATTAATCCTAAAAAGTCTCCCAATACCCCCAAACTTAAATTAAACAGTGTCCTCAATGTTTCTAAACACTGCACGAAAAGGAATTAGGGAAAGATATTACCGTGTTGCATGAGCATAAGTTACCTCCTTAAATCATATAGCAATAATCGGAAAAACTGTGGGTCATCTGAATCAAATAGTGTTATCCATAATAGAAGGAAACAGCAGCATGCTACGAAGATAAACAATCTGAACACACTTTGATCCCTATCTAGGTAAACCACATCGACCAGAGGATGGGTTTTTGGAAACTGAACTTCTTTCTGAACATGAGGATCATTGGATCTAGCTCGAAGATGATCTTGTACAATGGCAGACGTGCATATATCAGGTCCCAAGCTAGGGACCTTCCTAAGAGTTAATGGTATAGCACATGGAGAATAATAGTCACCCCCAAACTTAGAGTTTTCAGTGTCTCTAGATAGACTAATAACAATTTCCCTCATTTCCGGATCGTCAGATTCTCGAAAATAGTCAATTGCTTCTTCTAAATTACAATCTGGTGGTGCAGAACCTAACAAAGTGCTCACTTCATTAATAACACTATCATTATCGCCATCAATTCTATAGTTGGCTAGGAATTTCTCTAATGGATCTTCTAATGCATCGAGCCTACGCTGCATCTCCCTAGACAGTTTGGATTCCTCCTCTGAATGGATCTGGTGCATACAAACTGTTGGGCTAATTCCCTTAATATCTGTTATGGTCCCTCCTAAGGCTTTCTGATTGTCCTGAAGCACGTTTACTAGCCTATTCTCTTGGTCACTATCCAAATCTGGAGCTACAATCACAGGTAAGGTCTCTGATGGGCCTAACTCATCAAACTCTAATCCAAAGTGGGCTAAAAATTCTTCTAACGGGTCTTCTATCAAAGTGTTTGGTAATGACTCCTGAACTGGGGTCTCTATCATGTTGAAGGTTTCTAAGATGGGGTCATCTAGCTCAGGTGGTTGATTACTAATGTTGAAGATATTCAGCTCAATAGTCATGTTACCAAAAGACAAGTTCATAACACCGTTACGACAGTTAATGATCGCATTAGATGTTGCTAAGAACGGGCGACCTAGTATAACCGGTATATGATTCTCTGGATCAGGCACATGTCTGGTATCAAGCACAACGAAGTCCACTGGATAAATAAATTTATCCACTTCAATCAAAACATCCTCTATGACACCATGAGGAATTTTCACAGACCTATCAGCTAACTGCAAAGTCATCTGAGTAGGTTTCAAATCGCCTAGTCCTAGCTGGAGGTACACATGGTACGGCAGTAAGTTCACACTGGCTCCTAAATCGAGTAAGGCTCTTTCTACCCGGTAGTTTCCTATTGTGCAAGCTATGGTTGGGGAACCTGGGTCTTTGTACTTAAGGGACGTACTACTCTGTATAATTGAACTTACATGACTAGCTAGAAAAGCTTTCTTACGTACGCTAAGTTTTCGCTTTCGCGTACACATGTCCTTAAGAAACTTGGAATAAGCAGGAATCTGCCTAATTGCATCTAATAATGGAAGGTTGATCGTGACTTTCTTAAAAACTTCCATTATTTCATTAAAATTGGATTCCTTCCTAGTAGGTGCTAACAACCTTGGGTATGGGGCTCTAGGCATGAAATCGGTTCTCTGAGGGGTTGCCTCAGGCTCTTCAGAGGCTTTATCAGTCTCTTCAACTATTGGGTCAGGGTGAACTACAGTTTGTTCACTATCAGGCCTAGTTACCTTGTTATCCACTACCTTACCATTCCTAAGGGTACTAATTGCATTCACATGACTGGATGATTTCTCACCAGTCAACATTCCATTGGATCCTCTAGGATT
The DNA here is from genome assembly GCA_023531435.1 of Papaver californicum. NCBI lineage: Eukaryota > Viridiplantae > Streptophyta > Magnoliopsida > Ranunculales > Papaveraceae > Papaver > Papaver californicum. The sequence continues at coordinate 834,501 of JAJJMC010022402.1, forward strand.
GGGTTCGGGTTGACTAGGGAACCTACGAAGTTCTCTCTCTCTCAGAGCCGTAGCAATGTCACTGACTTGGGTTTGTAAACTAAACACAGCTTTTTCTAGGCTTTGGAACCTCTGCTCATACTTTTCATCATTGCTGGGCTGAGTTGGACCAGCCGAATTCTTATAACTGAAGCCTGGAGGACCTTTAGTATTACTAAACTGACCTTGAGCCTGGCCTTTCGACCAGGAAAGGTTCGAGTGGTTTCTCCATCCAGGGTTATAAGATTCCGAATACGGGTCGAACGTTCTCTGGTTATCAAATCTAGTGTTATTATAAAGAGCAGAAGCCTGCTCTTCGAAATGGTTGGGCTCTGAACTACTAGTTTGATTCATTTCGACCAGTTCTAGCCTTCTAGATAAGGCTTCTATTTGGGCCTTTGAATCGAAATATCCTTCTACCCTATGAACATTTCCTCTTCCTAGAAGAATTGTTCTTTTTGTCTCTCTACTGCTCTCCCACTGCTGGGTCTTCTCGGCGATGTCCCTCAGAAGTTTCATCGCCTCAGCAGGAGTCTTACTGTCGAACCCTCCGGTTGACAAAGACTCGACCAAGGTTATAGATGCGTAGTCCAAACCGTCATAGAGGATCTGAACTAGCCTTAACTCCTCTATACCGTGGTCTGGGCATTGGGACAATAAGTCATTGAACCTTTCTACATACACATACAGAGACTCTCCCTCTAGCTAGGAAAACGTGCATATTTTCTGCCTAACAGACGAAATTTTGTTCCTAGGGAAGATCTTCTGAATAAAAGCTGAAGTAAGTTGGGTATAGGTTTCAATCGACTGAGGGGCCAAGCTAGACAACCACGACTTGGCTTTATCTCTTAAGGAAAAGGGAAACAATCTAAGTTTAATATACTCGTCATTCAAGTCTCTAATTCTGATTGTGCTACATATTTCCTCGAATTCCCTAACATGAAAATAGGGATTTTCGTTTTCTTTTCCTAAGAATAATGGGAGCATCTGGATAATTCCGGGTTTCAGTTCGTAGCTCGCTTCAGTAGCGGCTAACTTGATGCAAGATGGACGTGAGGTCCGGGTCGGATTCAACAAATCCTTCAGAGATGTCATTGCTGACACAGTCTCGGGAGTGACTAGTTCACTCTCAGTTGGCTTCTCAAGGTTAAGGTGAACTACCAGTCTTCCACTAATTAATCTACCTTGAGGGTCTCTATCCCAAGTTCGCCTTAAGGGCGTTCTTGGCATGTAAAAAATAAATCCTAACAAGCAATTAATCAAACACAATCGTGCCCTGACTCAACCAAATCAAACCTAAATCTAGCAAACAACAAGCATGATGGTTCCACTTAGATTGTCTCTAGACCAGCTTCTATTCTTTCAAAAAGCAACTGGTTATAATTTTAGCAAACCTCTTAGAACGATCTGAATTAGATTAAGTCGAAGAGAAACAGGAGAAACTCAATGGAGCTTTGATACCCCTGTCTCTTTGGCACTTTTCCCTGGGTTACAAGGCGGCTCTAATCAACTTAAAATAATCTTCCCGTTCTTTGAGTTAGGTTAATAAAGTAACCCGTACAGTCCTTTTGAACGATTTTCCAATAAGCTAGATACCCTATAGGTCTCTTTCTAGTCAAGATTTTAGGCTTAGGTTCGCGTAGGTTTCGTTTTCCTAAGGCGGGCAAGAAGGAGACGGTGATGAAATCCGAAACCTTATCTTGTATGGCCAGTCCTTGCCCTTTACTATGTAAAAATTAAGTTCCGTATTCAGTCCTCAACATATATGCATACAAAGGCGTCCAGAAAACCCACTGACAGGAGATTCGTGGGTTGGTCGAAGTTTACCTCCCGTACTAGACGGGCGATGAACTGTTGAAGTCGACTCGGGCCACTAATATCCTTTTCAATAGTGTGCGAACCCGAGGGGCCGAGACAATATCGTAATTGTCGTCCTTCCCTGCACACAGTTTGATATTTAAAACTACCCTTCTGTAGGGTTTAAAAATAATAAAATGTCCAAAGTCCCAAAAATAATGTCCAAAAGTGTCCGAAAATAAAAGAAAAATTACAGAAAAAATTAAAACCCTAATACAATTTTCTAAACTAATCAAAACTAATTAAAATAAACTAAAAATCTAATTTAAAACAAATAAAATCTTCGATCTTCTTTTTCGTTCTTTAAGCTTTTCCCTTTTAATTCCAAGTCTTTAGCTTTAATTCCAAAAACTTGGCTTACTTCCCTTTTCGATCAAAAATTCAACCTGTAGTAAAAAGAGAAATACCAAAAGAAACGTAAAATAGAACAAAGTAAAATAATAAAAATAAAAATAAAAACCTAAAAATAAATCTAAAACCCTAAACCTAAAAACAAGTCCGCGTCGGCGGCGCCAAAAATTGATGTGTTTTAGACTATGGTAAATAAGGTGATCGTTTCTCGAACTTGTAAAGGTAATGATTTTAGAAAATAATGATTTTAATTAACTCTAGAAAATTCCAGGAGTATGAAAAAGAATAAATAACCTAAAGATGATTTTTGAATAATTTTAAAAGGACCAGGAATCAGGAATCAGGTAATTCTAACAACCCTAGAGAGTGTTTAATCAGATAATTCTTTTTAAATTAATTGAAGCGCAAGTAATTGCCAAAATTGGTTTCGTTATGCTAACAAACAGAGGTAAATCACAAGCATGGACTATCAAAATTAATTAACCAAGCATAATCCATCAGGCAAAAGCACAATTGTTGAAAGAAAACCGTTTTCACTATTTAAAACTATGCAATTCTAATAACAAAAGAATTATAAATAATTATTAAAAAATAATTAAATCACATAAAATTGAGAAAATTACCTTATCCATCATCCCAGTAAATAGACTAAGCTCATGGTGGAGAAAACTTGCTCAAAAGATCTCTTCATTGCTCAAAATATCGATTACAAGGTTGAATAATGGTGTAACAGCTGAACAGATACCTTTATAAATGTCACAGAACAGGGTTCAGCCGTTACACAAAACTTTAAGCAACAGGAGTGTTTAAAATCTAAGGCAACAGGAGCAGAGCTGTAACGGTGGAACAATAACGAATGCAGATGTTGCTGCTCTTTCTTCTCCGATGAAGGCTGATGAAGAACAGTGCCGGCGATGCACCAGCAGGTGTTCGGCGGTGACCAGAAGTTGCCGGAAGTGATCTCTAGGCTTCTGTCCTCGTTTTTCTTCGATTCTTTTGGTTTATATAGGGTCTACAAACCTTAGAGAGAGTTCTAAACCTAATAGAACTCTCTAAAACAACTCGCAAATCCTCTTCCCAATTGAAACAGGAATCCGGCCAAATACATGCTTTTCCGAGCTGATTTCCCGGGATTTTCTTCTGTTTCTCGATTGCTTTGAACTTGTATTGGATGTGTCTTGCGATTGGGTCCCAAAAATTCTATGAAAACAACTTCAATTTCTTTTCTTGTTTGAAACAGGAGATCCCGATGAGTTGGATCGGCGACTCGGCTGAGTTGACTCGCTGGGTTGACTCGCTGGGTTGACTCGGCCGATCCTAGGGTGTCCCTTATCCATTCTTTGGGTGCCAATAACACTTGTCCTTTGGTGCCTTTATCACTTTTTGAGCCAATTTTTCCACAAATCTTTATTCTTCTAATGTACCTACAAAAGCATAAAAACACGTAATATTTGCAAAATCGAATACTAACTTAATAGAAACAAAGGTGCAATTTAGACACTAAAATGTGTCTATCAATATGCTCTTTATTTTGTTTTGTACATGATCCAAAAGTGTATATAGGCTATATCATTCAATAGAAGTTCAGTAATGCAAAAAATATCCTTGTTATTGTTTATTTTTGTCTATTATCCTAAAGTGTATATAGACTATACTGTTAAATATCAGTTTCTATAATGTTTTTTTCATTCAGTTTTGTACATAAATTCTAAACAACATATTCACTATATTGTTTCAATATGAGTTCTGTTTTGTTATGTTGTTTTCATTTTCATTGCTTATATTGATTCTAAAGTGCATATTGACTACATTATTCAATTTTTCAGTTCAGTAGCTCCTCTAAATTGTTGATTTCTTTTTTTTTTGTCACGGGTTTAGAATGTCTACTTCTGACCCTATTATGTGCTATGCACATGTATACTATGAGGAGAATCATTTTCCATATAAGGTTACTTTTGATTCTACAATTGAAGATTTGAAGTATTGCATATGTGATAATTGAAGGATGTTGACACCCAGAAATATTGTCATCAATTTTATTGATGATGGTGTGAATGTACATGTGTTGTTGATGTGTCACTGCATGGTCTTGCATCATTACACTTTTCGAAGAAATCTCCATTTTTTCAGCTGCAAGTTGATGTTCTCTCTAGTGTTGGTTCAACTTCATCAAATTTTGTTCATGTGAACAAGGAATCAGATTTGACTGTGAGTGCCAGAGCCAGTTATGAAATAGAGGGTAATGAGGTTGCAAAACCACTTATTTCTGATGGTTGGGATAAGGTTTTTGATGACCCTAACAAGTTTTTTCGAGGAGGTGTTGATTCTGTTAGACTAGCATGCGAGATGTACTACTTGAGAACTGGGTATAGGGTTAGGAAAGTGAATAATGATTTATCGAGGTATACAATGAAGTGCAAGAATCTTGGTTGTTCCTGGAAGATCCATGCAGTTGTTATTGATTCTTCTAATGATGTTTTCAAGATAAAAAAAGTATATCGGAAGGCATACATTTGGTGCTGGCATTAAGTTGAGGAGCCTTCCTGTAACGAGGAGGCTTATCAATCATCTTATTCATGATCATGTGAGGCACAATCCACTTATGAAGGTTCGAGATATTAAAGACTACCTCAAAATTGGTGTAGGTGTTAATTTCAAGTACCACAATGTTTATCATGCATTGGATTTATCTTACCAGCATAGTTTTGGTGATGATGTCAAGTCTTACACGGATCGTTTTTGGTTTGTAAATGCCTTGAAAGAAACCAATCCGATTCGTATGTTGATTTTCAATTCAATGATGCAACCCACGGGTTTGAAAGGTTGTTCATTTGCTTCCGTGCATGTATTCAAGGTTATAAATTGTGTCGGCCTATGATTTATTGTGATGCAACTTTCTTGACCGGGAGGTTCAAGGGCTGTTTGATGGCTGCGATTTGTCTTAATGGCAACGGAGGCAAGTTTTTTAAAAATTCTTTCAGTAGTATATGTGTTGTGCACTCTTTTTTGTTTTTTACTTTTACAGACAGTATACCATTTAAGTACTGGTTTATACACATAGTATATATAATATGCACTATCAACATATGCACAATATGATTCTTTCTAGTTCTTCACAGTATAGGAAATCTGTACTGATAAAAATAGCATCCTAAATCTGTAGAAATGCATACAGTATAGACAATCTGCACTACCAAATTAGTATTCAAACTAAACTAGGTTCCTTTTTTATATGCTCGAAATGAAAATAGTATACGGAATCTACACTTTGAACATAAGCTTAATAAGATATCCTCTTGATTTTCAGAGTATAGGCAATCTGCACTCTTAAATTTGAACATAATTTTTTTCAGAGTATACCATTTATATGTTGTTTATCTTTTGCAGGTTTATATCCTTTAGCATATGCATTGGTGCCTGGAGAAGATGTTAATAATTGACATTGGTTTATGATCAATGTTAGCAATGTCGTTGATAATCGTCCCATCACTTTTATGACTGATCGTGGTGAAGGGTTGCTGCAATCTATTCCTTCGGTGTAGGTGTTAATTTCAAGTACCACAATGTTTATCATGCATTGGATTTGTCTTACCAGCATAGTTTTGGTGATGATGTCAAGTCTTACACGGATCGTTTTTGGTTTATAAATGCCTTGAAAGAAACCAATCCGATTCATATGTTGATTTTCAATTCAATGATGCAACCCACGGGTTTGAAAGGTTGTTCATTTGCTTCCGTGCATGTATTCAAGGTTATAAATTGTGTCGGCCTATGATTTATTGTGATGCAACTTTCTTGACCGGGAGGTTCAAGGGCTGTTTGATGGCTGCGATTTGTCTTAATGGCAACGGAGGCAAGTTTTTTAAAAATTCTTTCAGTAGTATATGTGTTGTGCACTCTTTTTTGTTTTTTACTTTTACAGACAGTATACCATTTAAGTACTGGTTTATACACATAGTATATATAATATGCACTATCAACATATGCACAATATGATTCTTTCTAGCTCTTCACAGTATAGGAAATCTGTACTGATAAAAATAGCATCCTAAATCTGTAGAAATGCATACAGTATAGACAATCTGCACTACCAAATTAGTATTCAAACTAAACTAGGTTCCTTTTTTATATGCTCGAAATGAAAATAGTATACGGAATCTACACTTTGAACATAAGCTTAATAAGATATCCTCTAGATTTTCAGAGTATAGGCAATCTGCACTCTTAAATTTGAACATAAATTTTTTCAGAGTATACCATTTATATGTTGTTTATCTTTTGCAGGTTTATATCCTTTAGCATATGCATTGGTGCCTGGAGAAGATGTTAATAATTGACATTGGTTAATGATCAATGTTAGCAATGTCGTTGATAATCGTCCCATCACTTTTATGATTGATCGTGGTGAAGGGTTGCTGCAATCTATTCCTTCGGTTTTTCCTGATTCCGATCATATTTATTGCTTCTACCATCTCAAGCAGAACTTACCTGTTAGAAAATCATATGAGAAATATACGGAGGTTATTGAATGTTTTAAGAAAGCTACATATGCCCTTTCTCCAGCAAGGTACGAAGAGGCACTTCAGGAAATGGTTCTATTGGGAAGGCCTTTGGTTGCAACATATTGTCGTAATATCCCTAGTGAACACCGGTCTAGTGCCTATTTCACTGGTTGTAGGTATGGACAAACTTCTTCAAGCGTAGCTGAGTAGTTCAATAACTGGATTCGACATGACAAGAAGTTGCCTGTCTGTACCCTTGTTGACACGATTAAGTTATACTCTTATGGATATAATATCATATCTTTGTTGTTTGTTGTTTTATTTTTTTTTATAATAGTTTTTGTTTGTTTATTTTTTTTTGTTTTATCTAGGCGGTGCACTATGAAGTTGATGTCAGAACGTCGCGAAGAAGTCTCTTGATGGACCCTGAAAAACTTACTCCTGAGTATGAAGCCTTGCTTGAAGAGCACATTCAAATGGGTCGTATCTCCAAGGTTAGTTTTCTATTTTGTTTTACTTTGTCTATGTTCTAGCAACTGGTGTATATAGACAATACTCTCTATATAAGTCTAGTAATGTCATAAAAATGTAATAAAATAACATAAATATGTTTAAACACAATCAGTGCATATTAATCTAGTAATGCCACTTTTTTCCTTTTGTTTTCACTAATAATGTTACATTTGACCTTACAGTGCATATAAACTATACTGTCCAAATTTAACATATTGTATGGAATTTGCACCCTCAACATATACACAATATGATACAGTATAACCAATGTGCACTGATAATAACATCCTAGTGTGTAGAAATGAAATAGAGTATATAAAATCTGCACTTTCAAATAAGAACAATGAATTCAGTAGTGCTTTTTATATAACAATGCATATATACTATATTGTTCAATATATGTTCACTTTGTTTTTGATTTTAAATATATGTGAATATATACAATGCAGGTCTCATTCCGTGGACTTAGAGAGGAGTACTTGCACGTGCCAAAGATGGTGTGTGTATGGTTTTCCATGCTCTCATGCAACTGCCGTTGTTTATGCAAAAGGAGATCGATACATGGATTACATCCAACCCTACTTCAAAGTTGTTGCTTTTTCGCGAACTATACTCACTTTCCATCAGACCCGTTCCAAACTACAACAGGCCTGACGAGTATAAGGATGATGATGAGAGTTTGTCGCCTATTGTGAGGCCTCCACCAGGTAGACCAAAGGTCAACCGTATTAAAAGTGCATGGGAGAGGGCTAAAATTCAGTTACATGTTCAAATTGTGGTGTTAAAACTCACCATAACAAAGCCACTTGCACTGTCATCCCTTCCTACCCATGAAGCTGTGTTATTCGGTTTGCAGTTTCATAGTGCTTGTTCAGTATAGGCAATATATACTTGCTTCAGTATAGAAATTCTGCACTATTTTTTTCTTTGGATTTTGAAGATAGTTCATTTAGATTCTTTTTCATTCAATTTTAGAAATTCTGCAATATATACTCGTACTTGGCACATTGGTCAACCCGAATGGCATAACCAGCCACTCTTATAATCCTTATCGAGTTTTGAAAGCAGCCTTCCACTCATCATCTTCACGAATTCTTACCCACTCTTCAAGTCGAGTTTGCTAAACACCTTCGCTCCACACAACTGATCTAACAAGTCATCCAATCTGGGAATTGAAAAACGGTATTTGACTGTGATTTTTTTGATGGCTCGACTGTCAACACACATTCTCCACGTTTCATCTTTCTTTGGAATCAGCAAGGCTGGTACTGCACAAGGACTTAGACTATGTCGGATCAATCCTTTCTGTAGAAACTCTTCCACTTGATGACGAAGTTCTTCATGCTCCTTAGGACTCATTCAGTAATGCGCTTTATTTGGCAAGCTTGATCAAGGAACGAGATCAATACGATATTGTATATCCCGGAGAGGTGGTTGCTCATCCGACAACTCGCTAGGAAAAAAATCCATAAATTTCTTAATTAAAGGTTGAGTTGCAATGGGGATACTAATTTCATCATATTGTTCTTCTTTTCCAATCAACACATACAATTCAGCAATGAAACTGCCGGACGGGGATGAGTACCTATCCCTTACGGGAATCGAACCCGTGTCTTCGACATGAAAAGACGATGTCCTAACCACTGGACGAAAGGGACAAAAAATGCTTATCACCTACATCTTCTACCTCATCTTCAAACTGCTTAAATGACAAGAGATTGGTAGCTTCTCCATTAGATGGTGTAGGTGCAATCTCTTTACTGGGTACAAGTACTTAGTATGTCGTTCCATAAAAAAATGTAGGTATTCTTACACCCGTCATGACTACTTTTCCTATCAAACTCCCATGGACGACCCAACAACAAGTGACAAGTTTCCATACTAATAACATCAGACCATATTTTATCTTTATATTTGTTACCAATTGAAAAAGAAATCAAACAACGTCTGTTTACTTTTACCTCATTCCCTTTTTTAAGCAAGAAAGCTTATATGGATGTGAATGTGCCTTGGTTTCCAGCTTCAGTCGTTTCACCACCTCTTCAACAACAATATTCTCACAACTTCCAGGATCAATAATAGACGACAAACTTTTCCTTCGATCGTACATGTGGACTAGAATATATTGTTACGCAACCAGCTGTCGCCCTCATCTTTACGTGAAGTGAGACAACTTATTCTTACTACAAAGTTCACTCATTTATCTCCAACAACTACTTCATCGACAGGTTCAGAATCATCCTCATGTTCCTCTTCATAATCAGTTACCCAACCATCTTCTTCGCGGCCGTTTTCAGTGAAAAATACCTTGTTCGCTCGTTCTGCTTTGTGATAGTCACTGGTTTGTGCCCAGATTCTCCGCACTTATTACACCTACCTCCAAAAGCGTTAACTGGGGTTTTATTTGGTGTAGACGAAGAATTAAGTTTACTAGCAGTCTTAGGTGTTGAAGTACTACGGTTATTTGCTGGAGATGCTGCCACATTGATACCCAAATTTTAGCTTCTACGCCCTACTTGTTTCTCTATATGCCTTGCTCTATGATGTGCATCCGAAATAGAGCAGCAATCAAACATGTTTAGTGTATCCTGATATTGTTGAGGGAGACCACCTATATAACGAGCAACTTTTTTCTCATCTGACTCTGACAAGTCGTTAAGAGAAAGTAGTCGGTAAAACTCCTTGGTATAATTGTCTATAGAATGTACTCCCTTGCGTAGATTTTGCAGCTGCTGGTACATCAATCCAATGTAGTTATGTGGTAAAAACTTTGTTCTCATGTGTTTCTTTAACTTCTCCCATGATACTAACTTCTGTTTTCCCTTACGGCTGCATAGCGGCTTGTGTTGTTGCCACCACGAATTATCCCTCCCACGAAACATACTCGCTACCAATGGAACTCATTTGTTATCTATTACTTCTTTGAATTCCAATACTTCATCAATCATATTCACCCAGGAGAGAAACTCTTCCGGTTCCAAACCACCATGAAATTCCGGGATCTCTACTTTTATTCCTGCCTTCCAGCGATCAGAATCCTCTCGTTGATTTATTCTACCTTCGCGATGCCTCTAGCAAAAGGGTTGGCGTTATCATCTTCTTCTTCCTGCCGAAGGTTATATCGACCCAGCGAATCTTGGACGTATTCAATGAATTCTTCTCTAGATCTCCATGGAATGAAACCTTCTGGACCTCCTCCTTGACCTCGACCTCGACCTCGACCTCGACCCTGACCGATTGCTACTCTTGGTGGCATCTTATCAACCGTAGAATTGACGTTGCTCTGATACCAACTGATGCAGCGGATAAAAAAGAAAAAAAAAGAAAAGAGAGGTTTTTTTCAGACTTCAAATATTCCTTGGAATATCGACTATGAACAACGATAATTATTTAGACTTCGGTTTCCTGACTTTAAATAATAATCAATTAAGCTTGAACAAGTTTAAGAAAATAATTCTTATTAATCAAATTCAACTGCTTAAAACAATATATGACGGACTCTTTTATAGACTTGGGGAAAAACCCTAACTTGCTAGTCAAGAAAGGATGAAAAAAAACTCCTAAACCGACTCAAACTCTAATTTGCTATTTTTGGCAAATTTTGGTCGACCTAAAATAATGAAAGTACTCATAAAATAAAACTATTTGCCTCAAACGGCAACCCAAACGGACTCCTAACGAAGAAGTTATTAACAAAACAAAAACTTTCATGAAATAGCAAAAACATCTGTGTGAAGCCCTAAACGATGGAATTTGACTAAAATATGAAGAAAATGCAACAAAATTGCATGTCTTGATCATTTGTCCGTTTCCAATCAAAATGGACCCCTCTTGAGCTAAATTACAACACTCAGGTCTTTAGCCTCCAAATAGGCTATAGCCTGCTCATCTGTATCAGATGATTTTGAAGAAATTGTAACGAATTAGTAGGAAGTTTGTTTATAAGGTTTCGAAATTCTCTGAGAATCAAAACTGAATCAAAACTGAATATTGATTTTCAGTTTGAGAAAAAGAGAAGAGAGTGGGAGAATGAGAAAGAAAAAAGGTGAAACCGATTAAATGCGGGTGTAACGGTTGTATTTAGTTTGTCTCCGTGTAGGCTTCACACGTTTGGTGATAAGGGCTGTTTTTATCTTTTTCATTGTTTTAAAGTATTATGGACCTTCAATTAAACTTATTATATGGATGGACCCTTGTATAAATAACTATATGGATAATGGACCTATCAATAAACCCCCCTAGGAAAAAAGAGTTGATGCGAAAACAATCCTACTATAGATATAAGGCCTTACCATTATTATGAGAGGGTACCGATTTATATGAGGATGTACCAGAATCCATATAAAACAAAACATTCCTAATCACTAGATTGGTATACCCCAAACACAAATTGGTACTCCCATTAGCAATCATATTTTCATCATGTAAATTGTATTTTAGTACAAAACATGTTTGGAAATTTTTGCGGATTACAGTAGTTTTGGAAATTAAGCTTCACTGTGAATGTATGTGTACAAGCCTCGTGGTAACCTACACCTATGGCCAAAACGCGTTTGAGAGAATATTGACCATTGGCAATTGTCTTGAAAATGATCCATCAATCACTTCTAAGATGAAAAAACAAAGAATTTTTATGAATTTAAAAAATTATGAATATGATTTTATTAATTTAAATAATTTTAATTTTGTTTTAATTTTTTGAACATATTAAGTTGTATTCTTTTCCTTTAGTCAAAATTTTATCATTATGGATATTTTTTATTAAAGTTCTAATGAGGCAACAAATATATGTTCAATTTTTTTTAAAATCTGTACATTTACATCATTTGTATTCCTTTTAAAGTTGGTGATTCGGACGCTTATTGGAGAAACATCTTTGTATAAAGTCTCAATCGTCTTTTGCCCTTTTCTGACATTACCTGTTTACCAAATTTGAGTGGATATCATATGACATCAAAACTAGCTAATTCAACAAAGTTCTTTTACCATTTCCATAATAAATTATTTTATTTGTGATAACGTTTTTACTTTATAACCATTTTTGAGCTCTTTCAGAAAGAGTCTTGTGCCTTTAAGCTTGAGTGCAGTATGACAGTGAACTACTTCAGCATAAATCCCTTTGTTGGAACTTGGAAGCCATTGTGCTATGTTATTTTTATAATATTTTTTATTTTATTTTATATAATTCGTAACTAGGTGATAATTAATCCGTACTTGGATCCCATAAATTATCATGTAACATGACTCTTGGAATAACTGCATACCACACAGCGAGGTAAAACGCAAAAGGTAAAAAATTCAATCGGTTAGTGTGATCTAAAATCATCTCCATAACCCAAATATATACAACGTGACCTAAAATTTGTCTTGTCATCTGAAATTTATCTCAAGCAAGTAAATTTTGTCTTGTCACTGCAACATAAAATCTGTCTCAGGAGTTAAAAGTCTGCAGTTGGACTAGAGGCTTTAATCAAGCCCAACAATTATGAAAAAAAAAATAGATTTGGGGAAAACCCGGGGCTTAAGCCCATATTAGCTCTCCCCTTGGTCCGTCGTTGGCTGAGTTAATGTAGATTTTCCAAAATTATACCAAAGGACAAAATCCACTTTGTGGTGCATAACCGGTGGCTTGTATGGACCTGACGCCGGGTTCACTGGTTAGACGCCTGTAGAACCAGATGTTTCGGTCAAGACCCGCCAGACTGGTCCATGTGTGGTTAGTAACGATCAATGGGTTTTCCCACTTAATATGGGAGGTCTGCCACTAAGTACATTTCTCTACAGATACACGTGTACGACTAAAGGACATAAGCTTGCAGGGAAAGGCATCAACACATGTTCGTCATATCATGGATGGCAGTTAACTCTGTAGATAAAACTTATTTATTCCTGATAAGCTCAGAGATAATTTTGTAGAAAGCCGTGCATTTGAGTTAGTTCGTTCGTCGATTAATTTCCGTTATGTTTATTTTATATATATAGATTTTGGAAGGTATTCTTATATATATTCTTAAAAAAAATTTGGGTTAATTTTTATTTAAATTTTTTAATTTAATTTTTAAATTGATGTTCTAGATTCTTTAACGCCTCAGAATGTAGAATGGTCTCCTAGATTTTTAAATAGGTAGATTTTAGATCGTTTTACATTGTCAGACAATGGTTAACGCCACATGGATTAAGAATATCCCGCTTATTATGTTAAACAACGCGTGTTCGGGCCACTCTAAAGAAGTCGAGCAAGCGTTGTTTGACGTTGGTGAACACGAACAACGCGTGTTCGGGTCACTCTTAAGATTTAGATTTCATATCTCAGCAAAATCAAATATCGCACCTGCGAAAAACTCAAAACGTTTGTAAGGCGTTTACACACTGAGGATTAGAGCAAGAAAAATCACCTCAGGAATGCCTGCAAAAACCCCCTTGAGAGTTGCACATGTTCCCCATCATACTCTGCACCTTTAAAGTTTTAGACGCCTTAGACTTGCGTTGATTTTTAGAAGAAGAATAGTAGGCGTGCTTACATTTTGTACTGGAACCTAAACCAAGAGCCTTGGCAACTTCTGAAGAAAATTTCACATAACTAGAAGCATACAAAGCATGAGGGTTCGAATGAGGAACCAAAGCAGGTTGCGACGTCAAGAACTCAAAAATACGCTCCATCTCGTGGACCCAATTTAGGAACCAATCATGGGTAACTTGAAACTACGACCAAGATAAGGAATCTTCAACTGTCTTGGGGAAGCAGCGACAGAAATAAGGTTTGCCATTTCAAAAAACGAAATGAGTGAAGCTTCACTCAACAACATTCTATTTGGAACTAAAAGGATGGAGAGAATAGGAACTAAACGGTAAGCCTTGGCAAAGAATTCACCACCAAAATAACCAAGCAGATATTCCTTAGTCACAGCCTCCACGAAATCACAATAACCATCATTAGGCTTGTCTGTCTCCGTGTTCACAGAATTCTAGGGAAATAGATAAAAAAAAGTTGTGAGAAAATTCGCAACTCTCGTCGTCATAAGTCCATATTTTGAACTTCTTATAAGTAGTCCATCAGAGGAGCTAGATGGACTGTATGATCTAGCGGTAACACCTTCATACAGTATTCTTTGAGGGCAAGAGATGGGAACCTTAACTGTGTGCTCGGTACCAGCAGTGGCAGTAGTAATCCTTTCTCCCTCAAGAACTAACTGGCGGGTCACTGACCTGTATTCTCTAAAATGTTCCCACAGCCATAACTTGAGGAAGTTACCTAGAACAAAACTCTCAACCGTGTGATCAAGATGATTAAACCATTGAAGATCATGGGATAGGAAGTCCAGGTGGGATATAAACTACCTAAGAACATCAGCATGAAGGGGAAAGATATCCTGCGTAACATCAGTACTTCCATAATCATCAGCTCATCCCTCACCGAGTCGTGAGGGGAATGCTCGAACACATCATGAGAAATCCAGAAGGCCGGGAAGGTCGCCAATTCTGCACGCTCGTCAGCCCCTTCAAGAATATGATGCGGTTCTGGATCAGAGGATCCTTTCCTTGAACAACTAGCCCAAACCTTAACCCACATATTGAGTGTGGCACGCTTTGAAGGTGAGCGTTTAGTGACAGCTATGGCTTCATAATCATCTCCGTCGTCATCAGCGACAACCACTCATTTACTTTTGCCTCTTCCTTGAGAAGCTTTGCGTTTAGTGGTCTTCGGCGACGGATTATAAGTTGAGGCACTGGCTGCATCTTCCCTGTTCCTAAAATCTTTTCTAGCTTTTTTGGGGATTTTTAATAATTTAGCATCATCATCATCCAAAACACCATCACTGCCAACCTCAACGAAATCATGACTACCATGGAGCAGAAGACAAGTAAGAACGACTACATCCTCCAGAGTAGGAGTGGCCTCCCCCAAGCGAAAAGAAAAGTATGGGTATAGGTTACCCATCCGAGAAAGAGGCAGCACAAGTCTTGATTATTACGAACAAGCTTCTAATATTACCTAGACAATGCGAGGGCCTCCAAAAGGTTTAACTTACATATCATGTTGAAGCAAAAGGGCTTTGAAGGATGTAATCAGCCAAATAGACCACTCTTAGGCTCCATATCGGTCGTTCAGCTCACTTTTTCATCAAATCCGTCCACCGAGCCGACCTACCCCTCGGTTCACAGAAATACAACCAATACAAAACCGACCTACCCTTAGTTCAGTTTTAGAACCCCTCCGACTCGGCTCGGCTCGGTACCGATTTAATACGGTTTAAACCGGATGGTATAAATATAATTTAATACACGGTTTGCGGTCCGGTCTAACCGACCCGAACCATATATTAAACATGTACCTGCATATTTTTTTCCCTGGAATTTTTTTCTACCATTTTTATTTCCACACTACAAGTCTTCATATAACCATTGTTCATACATAACATTCACTTAAGTTCTTTAAAAGTCTTTAAAAGAGTAAACAACACATAAGTTAACTTAAAGATAAACAACAAAAGTCTTTAAAGATAAACAACTTAAGTTTAAACAAAATTAACTTAAACAAGTAAACAACATTTCCAACAGTGAATCAATGATTCAACTGATAAGTGATAAGTCTGCAGTCTGCTACAACCTTATAATTGACTTATTATAAAATCGTACTGCATTTCTTACCACGATAGCAAAAACATGGCAACACATCTTACTTAATAAGAATGAAAAGTACGGAAATATTAGTTAATATTAATATCAACTTATAACAGTTGAATTAGAATTAAATGAATAACACTAGAAAAGAAACCAAACTTACATGCAAGTATTCACCTCTAACTTCTGCTCCTGTCTAACCAATCACACTTTGCTTCAAATAATCCATTGACACAATATTAGCACTAACATTATCAAGAGTCACATCAAAAACATCTTCAAGACCCCAATCCATTAAACATTTGTTCAACATCTTACCAATTGCAATTCCAGCGTGACCTTTAATTTGGCAAAACATAAGTATTCTCTTTTGCAACTTCCACTTCTGATCAACATAATGCGTTGTTACACACATATAGTTAAAGTTGTTTGGTGATGTCCATGTATCAGTTGTGAGAGATACCCTTTGTTTTCTTTCCTTGAAGTAATTCTTCAAACTCTTCTTCTCTTTTAAATAGATTATTAACAAATCCTTGTAAATAGTCATACAACCTGGAACCTTGAATCTAGGCTCCATAGCTTGACAAAATGCCCTAAACCTTTCAGATTTTACAATTTTAAATGACATCTCATCCTTGATTGTAAACTCCACTAAAGCCCTTCTGCACCTATCATAACTATAATCAACACTTATTAATTTAACATCCTGACCTGGCCTTGGGAGAGGAAACATCAAACTTTTCTGATCTTTTTCCTGTTAGGATTCTTGGGGCATCTCTCAAATGATTCTTCAACCAAGAAGTATTATTTTTGCTTGTATCAATAGCAAATGGATTCAAACAATGGTTACATTTTGCTTTAACTTTACTTATCCTTGTGAAATCAAACCATAAATCTGATGTGAGTCTACTCTTCTTGATGTCTTCAACAACTGCATCTTGAGGCTGAGATATAGGTGTAGGTGTAGATTGAGCTTCAACTTCATGTGTAGATTCAGTTGGTAAATTTAAATGAACCAATTTCAGTTGTTGGTGTTGGTGTTGGTGTAGCTTGACTTGAATTATCCATCAAATGTACTTGAGAAAATTAAACAATCAGAGGAATTCTGAATATATTATACAAGTAATTATAATTCTGACAAGTAAGAAAAAAAGAGTTCACTAACTTCAGTTCAGTTCATATTAGTTCAGATCAAAGGCTCGAGATAAAAAGTACTACAGAATCATCACATGCACAAAGCAAACATAGTTCACAATTACAAAACAGATTTGAGAAATTAACAACATATATGTTAACAAACTATATGCATACAAATTCAGACTTAAGTGAGTTAAGTCTTGTTTGCACTTTACACTTTACACTTTACACTTTACATTAGACAATATGCATACAAAATCAAGTACACAGACGATATGCATGCAAATACAAACTCAGATTGCCACAACAATCAAGATACACAAATTTCAAAAACTGTTTAATTAGAAAAAGGTTAATTAGACTTTGGTACTCAGGTTTTGACCAGATTTAGTGTTTGGTATAACATTTGTCCAACGTTAGTGTTTGGTACCTGGACTGACGCTGACGATAGTTGACCACGTGAAATGATGACGTGTCTTATTTTTCCGTCAATTAATATTGAATTACTAAAAAAAAAAAATAAACTTTGCTAACAATGACAGACCAAGTCCCTAACAGATTAGTTCATCAAGCACGTGTACGGTTTATATCAGATCTTGTGCCAGCTCAAAGATGAACGGTTAAGATCGACCTAACTGTTATAACCATCCCAAAACGATTCCATACCCTATCTTATTCCATCTTGTTCGAAGTTGCAGATGAAAATAAATTCAAGGGAATGAAACTGGCTTCTGCTATGGGTTGTGATTGAAAACGGAAGATAGAACCTGTCATTATGTATCTACTTCAAACCCCATGTCCTAACACTTCTCTCAATTTGCGAAAGTAAGGTATTTTCCTCTATTCATCTCCTAATCTCACAAACCCTTTAAACCTTGCAGCCGGTGAGAAAAATTGGAGAAGCTTAATCTGATTTAGAGGATAAAAAACACAAACGTCGGTGTTCCTAAAGTGGTTGCTGAACCAGCACCACCACCACCAAATGGAGATACTACTGAAGAAAAATCTGATCCAGCACCAAAACCAAAAGCATCAAAAGCTAAGAAACCTTCTGCTCCAAGAACTATTGAAGATATCCATCGAAGAACTGATGAACTATATCAAAGATACCCATTTCAATTTTAGATCGATCTTCCGAAATTTTCGTTTCAATTTTATTTTGAATTTGTTAATTTTTGTTTAAATTAAAATTAGGGTTACTGATTTAGGGAAGAAGAAGAAACAAAGTTCATCAATTAGTTCAGAGAAAAAATGGTTTCTGTTTGCTTAAGTTATAATAGATATACTTAATTTTAAACGATGACATTTGTTGGATTAATATGAATTTTAGGCGAGTTCTTGAATGGAAAATCAGATGGAATAAAGGCTATAGTTGCTGGTGACGAACGCAATTCAAGGGCAGCCCCAGAAATGAAAATATTATCAAGGAGGTTCTGAGGGCTAATTCCTAGGTTAGGTTTCACTAGTTTATGATTCTAGTTGCTTCTCATTGTGATAGTATTTTGCGGTACTGTTAACGCCTAAATGGTGATACTTTCAATCTTAGAATGGTGTTTGAATTTTACTTACGGGTAGTTTGACTTCTTAATTCTGTATTGGCTTTTTCATTTTGTTTGCACTGCAGGCTGAAGTTGACTGTAACATATGTTCTCAAGAAGCTGAACTGGTTCTCATTCAAGGATTGTAGTCGTTCAATCTTAATGAATCTCAACGTGATGTAGTGTTACGTTCTATAGCAACAAGTTCATGTAGTCACAAAAATTCAGTCAAACAACAAGTTCAACGTGATGCAGTGTTATTTGGAAGACTGGGTTCTTCTCAAATTCAAAAATGTGGTTGAGTTGTGGTGATCGTATGGGCTATGTAAGATTTAGCTGGGACTGTTGGTTGCAGTCGAGTTGAAAGAGGCAAGAAATCAGTCAAAGAAATTGGCAACAAGGTGAACGAAATTGTCTAAGTCTTGGCATTAAGAAATTGTAATGATAGGGTTTCAAGTGTTCAAGAGAGTGGAAGATTTGAGATGGGTATTCTCAACAAAGAAGAAGTAGAAAAGAAATTTTGTGTTATGGCAGAGATTTGGGTTTTGGGAGGGAAGTCTGTTGGTGAATGGATATGAGTCGGGTTGTCGCGAATTGAGTAATTAATATTGTGTGTGGTTGATTGCTTGTTGATTATGATTGTAATAGATCATGTGCATGGAAGGAGTTAAGTTTGGATATTGGAAATACCAACAAGCCCATGAAAAAAATCATAAACAAAGCATCCTCAAAGTCCAATCTGAAGAATCATAGCCGTAAGATGTATAAGAAGACATGTGAGTTTTAAAACACTCACCCGTTAACGGTGCTGTTAATGACGTTAACTATTAATTTTTTTACTTTATTTATTAAAAATCTAAACAGAAGTTAGTACTTTAACAAGGTCAACTCGGGTCAACCGTCAGTCCAGGTACCAAACACTAACGTTGGACAAATGTTAGACCAAACACTAAATCGCGTCAAAACCTGAGTACCAAAATCTAATTAACCCATTAGAAAAACCCACACTACTAATAATACAAAACCACATGATTCAAAGTACTCAAAAAGTCAAAAAATCATCGCACAACACATCATCGACCATTATGTTGTATAAAAATCATCTCAAAAACATAAAACTGATATTCAAAATAATTTGATAAAATCTCATAATCAACATCAAACCCTGTACAAATATATGCTAGTACAAAAATATAGAATACCTCCATTATTTTATACAAAGATATACTAATACATGATAAGGATAAAAAGACAAATACTCCTTCACAATCATTTTTTAAAGCAGAAACAAAAGAAGAAGACTTTTACTTTGGTAACTGAAAATGTGTTAGAAAATAACCATACAACAAGCAAAGCCCACTTGCTGCACTTGAAAAATAAACGAACAACTCCAGGTGACTACTGACTGCTTCAAAGCAGACCACGAGGATATATACGCTATATTTTTATCATCTTATATTATTTTCCTCGTTTCTAAAAAATAAACAAATTTTTTTATTAAATAATAGATAGGTATCATAAATGATAAATTAAATATTATTATTTATTATTTTGTCCATAATAAAGATTATATTTCTCTTTTAATAAGTTAGTAGATCGTTTATCTTTTTTATTTTTATTTTATTAAGAAATCACTTTTTGTTTAATAATGATTTTTTTTTAATGATTGGATTTTTTAGTTTTTTGTATAAAACCAAATAAATCTATTTTTTAGAAAGGGGGTGTAAGTTCTATGGATTGTATTAAGCAACATTCATCCCATGAATTTCCCATCACCTACAAGGTACAAACTCCAGCAATATCTCTATATATAAATACTTGACATTACTTCTCTTCAAAGCTCATCAAGATTTTCATTTTTCAAAAATTTCATTGAACCATTTTCATAGAAGTTGTAACATCAATTTCTTCAGCATCGACATCAAAAATGGCTGCTGCTACTTCTTACAGTTTGATGAGTAACGTTACTAATAATCAGCTAACCCTTAATACTTTCCGCCAGAATTATAATCAACAACCCCAAGCGGCTGCTTCTCTAAACATTATCATCAACCAAACCTCATTATCTCATCTACGATTCTCTAGTTTCTTGGCAAATCAAGGCTTAACCTTAAGTATGGTTAGTCAAAGATCATCCTTGGCGCACCGAAAACTCTACAAAAAAATGTAATTATAACTCACTAATCTTCCTACAATTCATAGGTTTTTATCTTGCTTTAATCTTCGGATACAATCAATTCATATGTTGGACTACCTTCGTTTTACTAAAAGTGTTACTATCACTTTTGTTGAAACGAAAAGAGTATGAATTAACGATTGAAAATGATATTTTTCGATATGTAGGGATGTTAGCCTTTTTCCCATATGGGTTAAAATAAGAAGAAAAGGATATGTGATCCATTAGCCCCATTAGCCCCCACTACTCTCTCCCACCTTTAGGAAAACCACCCACTATACATCTATCCGCAACTACTCTATGATGGCTAGGGTTAGTTTTACAGAGGATAGAAAATAGAACAGAAAGGTCACCAAAAACCATTCTCAATTCTGCATACACCATCTACTATTGAGAAGGAGGGTTTGGCACCGAAGTTCATAGCAACCAAAATTAGGGCAAACTCAAGAATTCAAGATCAATGGCTGGAGGTATTTATAATCCCTTTCTTTTGCTT
>JAJJMC010022402.1:870710-883591 GCA_023531435.1 Papaver californicum
ATAAGAACCCTTCAATTTCAGTACCCGTGGACGTAGGCCATTCAGGGATGAACCACGTTAAATGATTTGTGTTCAATTTGTTTTCCTTTTCTTTTCATGATTTGAGTTATGATTTTGGTTGTTTTGGGTTGATTCAATTTTCTGCCCAAACAAGTATCATTGGAAACTTCTGGTGGGGCAATTCAAGAAGACCCACTTTATCAATATGGAGATCTTCATAGAGAATAAAGGTATTGGTGGGATTTGCATTAAATCCTTGGCTCAATTAATTATGAAGCTCAGATAACAAAAATCATTTGGAAGTTTATAGATGATAAAGATTGCTTGTGGGGTGCAAGTATGGAGGCTAAGTATTTAAGAGGAAAGTCTATCTGGGACATTAAAGAAAATTCAAGAAGTTCTTCCACTTGTAGAGTAATGCTAGCCTGAAGAAGAGGCATTAGAGATGATTGTGTTTGGAGTAATGGTAACAACATTCAAATTCTCAAGGACCCATTGTTTCTCCAGGAAAATGGATATTTCTAAAAAAAGATTTTCAATTCAATCTATTTTTTTTTCTCTTCACTTGGACTAATCCCTTACACGGCTTCTTATATTTAAGATGGTTCGTGTATCGATTCCAATAATCGCTGATTCAACTTCTACACAACATGCCTCAACTAAAAGATGGAGCTGAAAATTGCATTATCAATAGAGTGAGTGAGCTGATACTGCAAAATTCCATCAGAAGGAATGCAAACCCGATAGAGAAACCTTTACTGATTAATCTGATGTGAATATCATCTCCACCTAATTACTTTGTGAGGCGAAACCCTATATATAAATACAGGCTGATCTGGAAGCCCCACCCAAATATAGGGCCACACAACAAAGCCGGAAAACCGATCAAACCGGAAAAATCATGGCTGAAATCGAACCGAACCGAACCAAGATCAACATCTTAAATAACGGTTTCTAAAATCTATAATTGTTGATCATCGGTTCGGTCAACAGGACTGGGATAAAATTCGGTCGAACCGAGCCAAAAAAAACTGATCACCGTAAATCATCAATTTTATTAGATTCTAGCCATCCGTCAATAGTTATATATTACAAAACCTAGACACCACAATCACTTCATCTTCTTTGTTTCATTTTTTTATCTTCTCTTCAGCACAGCAACAGTTGCAGCTCTGCTCCTTTTCGTCACTATCACCGTTGCAGACATCACTTCCATCAGGACCACCACAGTCAATCTTTTTCTTCTTTTTCTTTTTTTCTCATTTGGTTACTTTTTCATCTCCTTCCTTATTTTCAACCTACACCAGTACCGAGCACCACCACTACCTCACCAGCATCACTACCTACTACACCATCATCACCACCTCCACCACCTTTTATTGGTGAAAAATTTAAAATTGATGAGTATGTTATAACTTTAGGGTTTTTCAGAAATTAGTTTTTTTTAAAATTTTTAATTTTATAATCAAAAATGACTTGTATTCATGATAGGTTTCAATTATGAGCTGATAAGGTTTAAAGGAAAATGAATTGATTTGTTATTGATGCTAAAGATGCAGCAATTTCTTTTATTCTTATGTAATCATTTTGTTTCTTCAATACTAAATGATGTAATATAAATTAGATAAACTGGTTTTCCCCAATGTAGTCAATATCGGATTTTGATTTGTACCGAACGAGAGCGATACACTGGTACATCTTTGTATCGGGGATATTTCAGTTCCAAATATCGGCAAATATAGGTCCACATATTATATACCTATAATTATTATATCAAACGTTTTTTTCCATATTGGACCTATTAAGATATAAAACTAGTACTCATTTTTCTAAAATACCATAAAAACATGAGTAACAATTGAAAACCCTAGAACAATGATAAGGAATTATTATTTTTTATTTATTTATTTATTTTTTATTATTTTTTTTTTAAATTAAAAATCATAATTTCGGTTGTACCGGTCCATTTCGGTTAAACCGTATCGGTCAATATCGGCCGATATTTTTGGACAAAAACCGTTCCACCGGTATAGGCTTTTTCGTATCGGGTGAGGCCCGACACCGGTAAAACCGGCGATATTTCGGTCGTACCGGCCGAAATTAACTATACTGGTTTTACCTCATAAACTGTATGCTGAAGTCGATTCAAGTCTTTGTACATAACGATGATTTTAGAATGTTAGAGTTCAGATTATTTCAGGATTTAAAAAACAGAGTTCATATTACTCATGATTTAAAAACCGATGAAAAACCGGTATCGACCGAGCCGAATCGGATCGGTTTAAAAACCGAACCAAAGTACGGTCGGCCCAGTTATAGTTGTAATTTTGAGTACCTATCTATGGTCGGCTCGATGGACGGTTTTGGATAAAACCGAGCCGACTGACCGATGTGCTGCCCTACCCAAATGGGACGTTCAGTTCTAAATCCTTTATAAAACCTCTGAAAGATAAGAAATGATAGGGTTATTAACCTATAGCGGCAATCGCACGACAACTATAAAGTAAAAAGCGGCAAATACGGGTTTGTCCATGGAGATTGATTATAATATTATCTAATTATGTGCTAAGACAAGAAATTGTTGTTGTTGATTTTAAGAATTAAATATAAAGACAATTACTAAAAGAAATGATTGATTGAAAAATAGGAGAAAATTTTTAGGGTTTCGGATTCCACTACTTTTGATGTTTGTAAAATTAATTAATCACTACCTAGACAATTACTCTTAAATACTCAAAACAGTTTTGAACCCAATCTCATGTTTCAGAAGATTTATCATTTAAAACTCTAATAATATCACTTTCGTTGTTTTGTCAAAAATCTAATTCTCCTTTGCTTATAAAATATCAATAGCCTATAGACTGTTCAGAGCGATTATTTTGAAGTTTTTATAGAAGAGAAAATTATTAATCGTTGAAAAGCACAATAATATATTAACATATCAAAGAAATCAAAAACTAATAATTACACATCAAAAATAGTTTCCTCTTGCTCTCTGGTACCTCTCAGAAAGACTGCTCGCTTCAGCAGTGCAAAAAGAACGGACAGATTTGTAGAAGAAGCTTGAACTGTCGCATATACTATTGAAGAAACCGTTGTAGAAGTTGTTGTTTTTGAAAGTAATGGTAATGGTTTAAAAGGAAAGTTTGATGGTATGATTTTCTGGTTCTTCTTCAACCTCTCGCTGAAGCAAAAAAAACTTTTTTTAACTTCTTTTTCTTTTCAATTCTCGCCTTTGTAACTCCCTGTTAATAGTTCAGCTTTAAAGTTACACCTCATTTACATTGTATACTCAGCATCATAGCTGGCATCCATCTGTAATCTTGTCACCTATTAGCTGTCAAGTGTATGTTAGCCATGAATGTTAGCTTTTGTTCAAAGCTCATGTTTAGCAATCCTTCATCAGTTATCAGATGAGTATAAATGCAACACAAAATGTGATTAATAATAAGAATGATTTTTAGTGAATTAATGTTACTACCTGTGTCCCAATAACTACCAAATCTCTTCGAATCAATCTTTAAGACTTCTCGGGAAATATTTTCTTGTCTCGTTTAAACTTGAGAGAATTAAATCAATAATGGAGTGTCCGAGAATATCTCTTCTACGAGTTTTCTTCCCTTTTTCACAGCTTTACAGCTCGACAACATATCCTTATCTTGAGGAGATAATATATCTTATTTTTACTTCACACAATATTTGTCGAGAATAAATTAATTTGTTTTATTTCTTTCCGAGAATAAGAAACTCAATTTGACACGATTCTGAGTTGTTTTGGTCGTGAACAACAAGGAAAGAATATCCTTTGTCTTAACTATTGAAAGATTACTTAAAATACTCGTCCAACTTTGAACATAATCTTTATTCATGGAGAAAAGATTTATCCGCCCAAATTATCTATTTGAAATTGAAGGTGGGTGCCTTTATCCATTTCTGGTGGGTGCCTTTAGCACCTTTTAAGCGTGATTTCTCCACAATATTCTTCCAAAAACACCTACAAAAAACCAATATTAATACAAAAATTGAAATAAAACATTATAAATATGAGATCAATTAAGACATAAAAATATTTTTATCAAGCAACCTACTACTTCTACTAAAAAATTTCAAGACTTCCCATGGAAAGTTTTCTGGAAAGCGAATGAGATGCTGGCACCTAAAATCCACATCTTTATTTGGAGAATTCTGCATTAAGGTATATATTGTCATTTTCAAGAACATGATCAAATTTATTCAATAGATAAACCAAGTCTGCATGATTTGTAATGGAGCTATTGAAGACCTGGAACATCTTTTCCACCACTGGCCTGTGGCAGCTGATGCTTTCTTAGGGTCTAACATGAGTTCATTCTAGGACTGAAGCTTATAATAGAAAAACTATCAAGCAAGTGTTGGAAAACTGGCTCAATGAGAAGGGCTCATTTTAATCGTCAGAATGGGCAGTTGTGCTATGTGAGCCATCTGGAAGGCTAGGAATGAGAAGGTGTTTAACAACATGAATCTCCACATTCCGAGTAATTTCAAGGACACTCAGTGGTGGTTTAACTATTCTTTGTCTCAAGTTATTGATGAAATTGCTCGCATAGTACCAGTTCAAAGAAAGAAGATCAGTGCTAGATGGAAACCCCCTGATGCTAACTAGACTAAACTCAATGTCGATGCAGCCTTTGAGGATTTTGATGTAGGTTGGGTTGTGGTGGCTAGAGATTGTAATGAGAAAACTAGAGTTGTTCTTCTCGCAACGGAGTTTTCCCTGATGCTTCAGCTGAGAAAAGTTATCATTAAAAGTGAAGTTGAGAAAGTGATCACCATTTTAGATGACTATGAGAAAATTGTCCATTAGAGAATCCAACACATTATCAATCAGATTAAATCCTATGCTGCTAAGCTGGAAGAGCTTAAGTTCATATACAACCAAAGAGATGGGAACTCTGCAGCCCTTTCTCTGGCAAGTCACGCCTTAAAAACCCATTCCAACATGCGGTCGTTATCCTCTTCTCCCCCTCTCTGTATCGTTGGTATTTGTAGTGCTGATAATAGTCATTCTTAGCATTGGTGTCCTTGTGTTGTTTAGCCATAAAAATAAATTACTAGCTTCTAAGAGCATCTCCATCGGGAGAGATATATTTGGATTTACATCATGTAGCTTATCCTCTTGTTTTAGATGACTGATGTACTATCACTTAAATCTAAGAAAAATCTGATTACGATTTAACAAAGGATGCTATTTGTGAGTACCAAAATCTACCGCAGCAAAACTTACTTAAGTCCGCAACATAAGTACATAAGACCGCAGCAACGCATCGTCCACAACAGCCTAAACAGTTCACACCATTTCCGCAACAGTGAAGCCCAGCCGTCCAAGCCCGCAAAATCCGAAGCCATCCAAGCCCGCAACACCATTTTCCCGCAACAGGAACCCAGGTCGGCAACAACCATTCTTCCGCAAGCCCATCAGAACTAATCTCAAGCCCGCAATGCTAAAGCAACGCAAGCCCGTAGCAAGAGGCAACCCAAGTCCGCAACCCATCATGGTCCGCAATACTGCAATATGCAAGCCCAAGTTCGCAGCAAAGAAGCACCAGGTCCGCAACACCTAGTGAAATGTCCGTAACACCAAGTGAAATGTCAGCACCAACCAAGCCCACAATGACTGCACCATCATTTGCCCGCACCCAAAATTAGATTTAGACCATTAAAGGATAAGATCAACATTCACACGTGGCGGATTTCTACCGACACGTGGCGGATTTGGTGGAGAGACATGTAGCTTATTAATGAGGGCAATAATGTAAATAAACTAGGAGATTGTTTCATTTATAAGGAAAGAACCCTACGTCTGGGAGGGGACTTTTCCTTCTTCTTCGAAAAGGAGACGGTGAACAAAGGGATGATCTTCTTCTTCCCCAAATTTTACTATGAGCAGAGGGAGAGAGAGCTTAATCCATCTGTAAACTAACCATCAATAAAATCAATCAATTTTCATTACCCGTGGACGTGGGCATCAACGCCGAACCACGTTAAATTTGTGTGTGTTCATCTCTTTTGGTTCTG
This sequence comes from Papaver californicum, assembly GCA_023531435.1. Taxonomy (NCBI): domain Eukaryota; kingdom Viridiplantae; phylum Streptophyta; class Magnoliopsida; order Ranunculales; family Papaveraceae; genus Papaver; species Papaver californicum. The sequence continues at coordinate 876,765 of JAJJMC010022402.1, forward strand.
CATCAGAGCTAAGTGATTCATGTGGTTGTCATCGTCAGTTTTTTGGCGACTTCAATTTGGCGCTAGAAACAAGGATGCGTTTAAAAGATTTATCTTACCTGTGTTGATGAAGATCAAAGGGGATTCTAAATTTTTTACGACACCAAGAAAAAAGAGAACGCAGAAATGAAGACAGCATTCGAAGAATTCATCCAGCAGGAAAAACAGATCACACTGAATTTCAAGATTTAAAGGGCAGAAGAGGATTACTTTGTTGAAATAAAGGGGATTCAAGCTTCAGGCAAACATTAATTTGAAGTGTAGATAAAAGAAGGAAGTCTGTGTGAAGAATCATAGACGTGTTTGAGGAGAATCTCGGTAGAAATGAAGGAATCTCACTCAAATCAGCTCTAAATCATAAATCCTCTCCTTATATCTTTTATCATGTTCTTAGTATTATTGGGATCTAGAAATTTTAAAACAAGGTTTTGAAGAAAAAAAAATCTATTTGAAAGCCCTAGGCTTGTTTTTCAATAAAAATCTCTGATTTTTCTTCAATCAAGCATAAAATGAGTTTTGATACGGATTTACAGTCAATAGTGGTTGTTGATTAAACCCATTTAATTAATTTTGAAAATATTAAGAATCAAACTTTGTTATAATTTGGGGATTTTTCCCTGTGTATGCAATTGGATGATTTCCTAGTGATAATCTTCATTCTCTGCTTGGCAAAAGTTAGTTAAAGATTTTCTAGGTTACTCACCAAATTACTTTGTTGATTGTTGTGACTACTAACAAGATTTTCTTTCTTTTTTTCTTCAAACTGGATTGGATCTATGCGGAGGGTTTATAGCTTGTGGAGCATCAATACTCTCTGCACAGATTTGCTAAGAAAATTCAGGGGGGCAGATAAGTAGTCCTTATACATTTCAATTCAAACTCATAAGAGATAAGTATTCATTATCTTTCCCCAAATATGTGATTGCTATACTCATTTTACATCATGAATAGTGGCTTCAGTTCATCCATGATTCTTAATTCTCATCTATGTATGATTAGATCATGAATTTTCCTTACTATAAAAAGCATAACCCAATTCTCTCATGTTTACAATGAAATCTTGTTTGAATGCTAGGGAAAAATCAAGTTAACTAAATATGTGATAAGCATGATTTAACATGTTTAAACTGAAATCTTTATGAACCTTGAGCTTCATTCTGCCAAGCCTGATTCTAGTACACCTGCATATTGTAACATTAAATGAGTTGAATTCAAATTACATGAACGTATCTCCAATTACATGCTTACATTTAGCTGTTGGAACTTAACTTTAGAGTAAAAATATCAAATTAACTGTTAAGTTTGATCCTAGAACTTTTAAAGTTTCTAATCTTTCTTGCAATTCAATTGGATTGTGTTTGAGTTTTCTATGTTGTATAACAACTATTAGCATGATTTCAGTTTAACCTGAAGTAGATAAATGCAATCCCGTAACTTGATGTCGGTGTTTTAAGCTTACATGAACACATAATCAAGCTCTGAAGCTTTTAAAGTTGTTCTGCAACATTTTGTTTAAAATCTCTAAGTTAGAGTTGTCTCACATAATCACACATGCCTGAAATATATTGATATAACAATCGTTTTGTGCCTATCAATTGCTATTTAATTTTTATATAGAGCGATAAGATATATGTATCTTGAGTTTCACTTAAACCCAGATATGATGTTACGCATGTCTGGAACCTATTAAGCCTCAATGCCTGAAGCTTAGCACACAACTTTTATTTGCAAAATAAATATGTTCCAACCCTATATCCTTTTTTTACATTTGAGCTGTGAATGACCTCAGGGCTACTATCTGTACACAAAGCTAAGAGCAACTCAATCTCAATCTCACACTATCTTTTAATACTTTCTTGTACTGTTATAACTCAAATTTATATTGCATACTCACTTCCTAGCATTGTTTCAGGATAGACACTTTAAATATGGAATTCTGATTCACCTGCAAAAAGACGCAGATCTACAGCAAGTCAAGGCTATTTCTAAGTGCTGGAATTGATGCCTAGTTTCCAGAAAGGTTGAAAAGATCAACTACTGCAACAACATGCTGAGAAATGAGCATGGACATACATTAAGGATTCAAGTGCTCCCACATCATGGATTCTATTATTTTTGCTGTTGAGATTGACAAAGTTGTGACAATGGATACAATAACACCACAAATAGAATCATCAGCAGCATGGGTTCCCTCATCACCACCACTAGCAACCAAGATAATTGATCCATGTATGTCGTGACCAAAAACGTTATCACCCTCGATGCTGGATGTGGATCCATACTTCTTTTAGTTTGATGTTTGAATGGAACCACCAGTGATACCAGTTACTGAAGTCTCAACTTGATTGACTCACTCTTACAAGATGATGTTCAACCAAAAGAAGACAACTACAATGGTTCAAGGTTAAGCTTATGGGAAGACGACAATTTTATGGTCATCCCGCAAATACACATCTACTGGTCCACAAGCATTTCTAAAAGATAAATATACACTATCTTTTTTAACTTTTAATTGTTACATCTGTTGCATACCTAACGTAACAACTAAAAAGCATGAGCTTGCTTGATTTGTGAATAGAACATCTGTGTAATGAACTAGATGATTGAATTTTCTCAAATAGTATCCACTGTACATATCTTGCTAGAATACTGCAAGCCATTTTCTTATATGTCATATATTATGAACTGATCAATTGCTTCCGATAGCATCTGAATGACATGTGATGTTATACATCATGAACTTGCTCTAAAAATATTTAAGTCAGAATTGACTCCATACTTATCTATGCTAGAAACATATTGATTTAGTGAGATGAATACTTAGTCTGTATAAATTCCAATTTGTCTGACTATGTTTAACTGTAGTATGCAATTAAAAGCATGAGAATCATCTTTAACCTGTAACCATTGAATAATATAAATTGCGTAAAACATTTTTATGAAATGTGAAGATACCTATGAAAGGCACTTCAGAGATGCGGCGGTCATGCGATGATGTACTAAGGGCAGTTTATAAAGAAACCAAGTTTTTAGCTGGGAAATGAGCTAAATATTACGCGTCATTTAGGTATATCATTTCAATAATTCACTAACACTCAATAGATTCAATACTTCCCATTGCTCACAATTTTTGTTTTATATGCCTTGTACTTCTTAACATAAGTCAGCAATTCATAAATACTTCATATAAGCATACGAGAATTGATACTTCTAATGGCTTATTCTTCTCACAACGAATTTTCATTGGGTATTTTTGTTTATTTTGTATACTTCATACTTCTTATTCAAGAATCATAACTACTCATCAATCAAGAACCGATATTTCTTACTATTTATACTTTATATCATTTATGAGGAGAATTCTCATTGGATATTTCTTATACTTCATGCGGAAATCTAAATGCTTCTTCGGGAATTTTTACTCGAAAATGGGTACTTCATACTTCTCAATATTAATTACTTCTTGAAGACGAATATTTCTATTTTCTTATACTTCGGATTTCTTATGCAACGGCCACTTCGTAAGAGATTGATACTTCTTACTTCTTATGGATACTTTTTATTTCTTATTATGGATACTTCTCATATACTTCTTGAAGATACTTCTCCTATACTTCACAAAGATATTACTCATATGTAATTTGTATATACTTTGGGTTTCTTATGTGAAGAGAACTTCTTCGAGGGTCGATACTTCATATTTCATATATTTTATGCGGATATAAATATTCAAGAATTAGTACTTCTTATAATTCATTCTTCATTTTTTTCACTCATGAAGTGATATCAGCCGGCAAGACTCTCATCAAAGAGCTAAGTACCCCCTATCTCTTTGATCTAAAATTTTCTCTTGCTTTAACCACTTTGTTCGTATAAGTCATGAAAAGGACTCTTATTCACAATTATCAATGGTGACAGGCTAAATGTCGTCCACCCCTTTTATCAATGGTGACAGGATAAATTCCATCCACCGCAATTATCGGAATGACAGGCTCACAGGGGCATTGGTGCGTATGCTAACAATCTGCGCCCAATGAGGAACCTGACATGTCACCCATTTCGATTACATCTTTGAATTTGAGTTCATGAGAGACTTATACTTTTATACTAGATTCAATAATACATTTTTTCATAAAGATTGATTGATTAACAATTCATTAATCTATTTATCATTTCTGTTTAAAACGTGTGAAATAATATTATTACACTAATGTGTGCTTATGTGTAAGTTTCGCAGCAAAATTCTATTCTTGAATGGATCAGGTTTATTCTTTTATCATGGCAAGGCTAGGTGAAAAGTAACTGCAAGACAACAACATACAATCCAAGCGCAGACATTTTATACTAAGTCAAGATGCATCGCAGAGCGTCGGAACAAGCAAGGCATCAAGATGTTTTTCTTAAGGATTGTTCTTCAAACAAACCTTAAGAAAAAGGGGGCAAATTGTGAGTACCAAAATCTACCGCAGCAAAACTTACTTAAGTCCGCAACATAAGTACATAAGACCGCAGCAACGCATCGTCCACAACAACCCAAACAGTTCACACCATTTCCGCAACAATGAAGCCCAGCCATCCAAGCCCGCAGAGTCCGCAACCATCCAAGACCACAACAGGAACCCAGGTCCGCAGCAACTATTCTTCCGCAAGCCCAGCAGAACTAATCTCAAGCCCGCAATGCTAAAGCAACGCAAGCCCGTAGCAAGAGGCAACCCAAGTCCGCAGCCCATCATGGTCCTCAATACTGCAATACGCAAGCCCAAGTTCGCAGCAAAGAAGCACCAGGTCCACAACACCTAGTGAAATGTCCGCAACACCAAGTGAAATGTCCGAACCAATCAAGCCCGCAATGACCGCACCATCATTTGCCCGTACCATTTTGCCCGCAACAAAATTAGATTTAGACCATTAAAGGATAAGATCAACATTCACACGTGGCGGATTTCTATCGACATGTGGCAAATTTCATTGACACGTGGCGGATTTGGTGGAGAGACATGTAGCTTACTAATGAGGGCAATAATGTAAATGGACTAGGAGATTGTTTCATTTATAAGGAAAAAACCCTACGTCTGGGAGGGGACTTTTCCTTCTTCTTTGAAAAGGAGACGGTGAACAAAGGGATGATCTTCTTCTTCCCCAAATTTTACTGTGAGCAGAGGGAAAGAGAGCTTAATCCATCTATAAACTAACTATAAAAAATCAATCAATTTTCATTACCCGTGGACATAGGCATCAACGCCGAACCACGTTAAATTTGTCTGTGTTAATCTCTTTTGGTTTTGCATCAAAACTAAGTGATTCATGTGGTTGTGATCGTCAGTTTTTTAACGACTACACTGTTGATAAACATCCACATAGGAATGAGCCTCTAAGGATTCGTTGGAGATGTTCTAAGACCTTGAGGCAAAACTATTCAACTAACTTTTGACTCATCGTGGTTACTCAAAGTCTGCCCTATAATTGTCGTGACCTAAGATATACATTGTGATTATAAACTAACGCGACTTTCTGTTTCAAATCTATACAGTAACCCGAAATAAATTGTAAAGATTTAAAATATATTATCGTTAACTAAAATCTATCATTAACATTATAACGTACTCCCTTGTTCTTAAATTATTAGTCTAATTTGAAAAACTTAAGATTTTAAAAAAATTACAAAAATTTATAAAACTACCCGTAATAAATACTAAATTATTATTATAATTAATATTAAAAAGGGAATGTAGATAAATAAAAAAGATAATAAATAAATTTATTTCCTACTTCTGGAGATATTATTTAATTTTTAGATTTACATATCTTTTAATTTTATAATTATAACAAATTAATGACGGGTTTGGACGTAGAATTTTATAGGTGGGATTTATGGGTTCAGGGAATTTGGTGGAATTACGTTTCCCTCGGTATGTTTGGTTCCCAAATCATCTGGAATCACGTTTTCTAGGGGAATCACTTTTCCAGCAAATCCTCCATATGGAGTCCAACCCCGCCCCCTAAGATTTGCTGGGAAACTTATCAAGGGATTTATGGACCCACTTTTTTTAATCTTAAAATTCCGTATAAATACAATTTTAAGATTCTGAGGGAATGTCAAATAGTACATGGACTTTAAAACAAGAGAATTCTATGAATTCTAGGTATTTTATGTGAGTTACCAAACACATGAGTAATTTCCATGATTCTCGGGATTTGTAATCCCATGGGATTATAAATTCTTCGGAATCGTGAATTCTACAACCAAATCAATCATAAGGGTATATTTGATAGTTTAATAAAAAAAATAACTATAAACAGAAGTAGCATCCGAAATGTCAATTCGAAAGGAACAAGCAACTTAAGCCTATTAAGGCAAAGCCAACATCGATTCCAACTTCGTTGCAAGGCCAAAGTCCAAGCAAAACCTAATCCGTATATGTCAAGTGACATTTGCAAGGTATGCATCAACTTATGCATAACTACTTAGTATGCAAATATACATTCTCAAGTATGCAACACGATTGAATGATGCTTTCACATAATTCAAGCTTTATCGGCTAAGCTACAAGCATATTGGCGCTTATGCATCAAATATGCACCAACGTATCGGCCACGTCGCATATATTTTCATTACCGCTCATGCACATTCGACCAACGCTCCCTCCTTATATATGTCCTGAGCACATTTTCATATTTTTGGAAAAGAAGGGTACGGAACATCCATTCATTGCACTTTAGGCAAATCCGTCAACTGGTTAATGATGTAATTTTAGAAGTGGTAAATAAAGAGTTCGTTACTCGAACTT
>JAJJMC010022402.1:888591-900387 GCA_023531435.1 Papaver californicum
AGCGAATCGATCCGCGGAAAGAAACTGTCAGAGCCGTGTCATGAATCTGAAACTCTAGGTTGTATCTGTTCTATATTGGATACTCTCATGTGTTGGGTTGATGAAATTCCTCCTGTTCAACAATCTGCTAGGTATGGGAACTATGCATATAGGGATTGGTCTGGTAGACTGCTTGTGAATTCTGAAGATTTGATGTTGAAATTTTTACCTGAAGAACTTAGATCTTCAACTGTGGAGCTTGTTCCTTACTTTACTGATTCATTTGGGAATTTAAGTAGAATTGATTATGGTACTGGTCATGAGACTAATTTTGCTGCTTGGTTGTACTGTTTAGCTAGAATGGGAGTAGTTAAAGAAGGGGATTATCAAGGTGTTGTTTCTAGGGTTTTTGTTAAGTATCTTAATTTGATGAGAAAATTGCAAACTGTTTACTGTCTTGAACCAGCTGGTTCTCATGGAGTTTGGGGTCTTGATGATTATCATTTTCTACCGTTTATATTTGGTTCATCGCAATTGATTGATCATAAATATTTAAAACCGAAATCAATTCATAATCAAGATATATTGGATAATTTCTCCGAGGAGTATCTTTATATTTCGTGTATTGCGTTTGTGAAGAAAGTGAAGAAGGGACCATTTGCTGAGCATTCACCTTTGTTGAATGATATTAGTGGTGTGCCTAATTGGAATAAGGTGAATGGTGGGTTGCTTAAAATGTATAAGGCCGAGGTGCTGGAGAAAGTCCCGATTATGCAGCATTTTCTTTTTGGTTCGCTCCTTCAATGGTAATTAACCGTACTCGATCATCTTCTTAAATTTAGCTTACATCTATTGGTTATTTTAATTGTAATGAGGTCACACATTGTTGCTATCAATATTAGCTGAGTTGATTGTTGTAAATATCTTACTTGTCTCGTTGGTTAAGCGTAGTTGTAATTTCATGCCTGTATTTTTTGTTTTGTAACATTGGGATATATGCTTTACTTAGCTTGTTTTTGTTCAGTTCTGACATCAATTTGCATATACCTGACAGTTCTGCAAAAATAAAGCATTGCCGGCAATGATATCTTAGGATTTGAAAATATTGTCATTAAGCATGTTGCTCCATCATTAGATTCGACTTATAGTAATCAGTGCATAACATTTAGTAACCAGTTCATAAGCCTGATGTGCTGGAGAAAGTCCCAATAATGCAGCATTTTCTGTTTGCTCCGTTCATGTTAGTCAATTGTACTTGATACTCTTGTCAGGTTTTGCTGACACTAGTTACTTAAATGGGAACAGGTTGAGAATATGTTGCTCTTAATAATTGTTGAGTTTTAATTGAGTTAATTTTATCGTTGAACTATAATTTTATCCATGCCTGTATTAGCACGTATATTTTTCAGTTACCATATTAGAAAATCAGTCTCTATATAAGAAAGATATTTGAGGGGCCAAACCTGAGAATTCAGTGAAAATATAGCATTCAAGGCAGATATGAACTATGTTATAGGACAATGTTAGCTTAGGTTTTTGAAACTCTCGCCACTCAACATATTGCTCTTAATAATTGCTGATCAATACACCCAACTGAATTGCTGTTTATAATCTTAATTTCATCATTGATTATCTAAAATTTTACTCCTTGTCTGTGATTTTTGTACTGGTAGGATGTGGATATATGCTTTGCTTAGTAAGATGTTCGGATCCTAATTTCCGTATACTCGTCACTTATGGTATTAGTAGGTTAAGAATGAAACTTGAGGGTGTTAAACCTGAGAATTCGACAAAAATGTAACATTCGAGGCAAATATGAGATATGCTACTGAAAAATGTTAGCTTAAGATTTGAAATTTTTGTCAGTCAACATTTTGCTCCATCATATCTCATAAGATCGAACATTTAATAACCATTCTAAATTCCTTCGGGAGATTATCTTTTATAATCCTTTGGGAAATTATGACCAGCATGTCTTTCTGAAAATCTGTCGAGGAATTACCCCTGCAACGTTATAGATAGTAGGTGTAACCGTTACCATATGCCACTTGCACAGCGTCAAAGCTTCAACCAGTGCAAAATTATTCGACGCAGTCTCAACAGTCTATGGCAAACACAATAAAATAATTAGATTCAATCTGAAACCTGAAGCATTCTCTCTTATTAATTAGATAAGTGTTGGAAAGATCTACAAACTGCTCTGATAGAAGCTTCCACCAAGAGATGTGACTTCCTTACATGCTTTAATGATGTCAGTGGTATACTTAGCGTTGGTGCTGTCCTATAGTTTTAAACTTTTTCAGAATCCTATAGCAAGCCGACCTTTCACTCAGTATGCACATGTCTGAGTTCACTCAGTCTGTTATTAGAGATACGCCATGCATATGCTTCGCTTGATTGTGGACTTTTAAGATTCCTGTCGTAGTGGGTGTTCAGTTATGCAAATAGTATGCACTCTGTTATCCATTGTCTTTGGGTTTGGAATAACGCTCATTGTTCCTGGTTTTCTGAACAGGTGATGTGGATAAATTCAGCAGTCCAATTTGTTTCTCACGACCAAAGACAAGTCAGGAATTACTAAAGCTTAGGAAAATGGATTTTTCCTTTTAAAAGATTGAGCAGTCCAGTTTACTTTCAGGGCAGTATGGACTGCTCTCACTTCGTGTAAGTTTAATCTCTTTTGTGTTTCCAAGATGCTGATTTACAGTACACCTTCAGGGCAGTATGTATATTCATAACGTATGTTAGCTAGCACGCAATTAGAAGAAAAAAATATATTTAAAACAAATTGATAATGGGATGAAATTGGTGGTATTGTCCTCCTTATCTCTAGCAATAGACGCACAAGTCTGTTTTTAGCATTTCCATCATCTGTTTTTCTTTTGATAGTTGTGCTATATTAAACTCGGATTCCTTTATTCAATTCGACGAATAACTAGAGGTAGTTTTTATGGACCACTCGAAGAAGAATGCTACAGTTGTTTAAATTCGTTACTTTTGTCATTAGGATTGACAAGAACAACAGGAGCAAACTTATCTCTTGGTTGGAAATGTTTATGGAAATAATATTGCTCATCAAACTTCTGATATTTATTTGTGCTTCTGCAAAAGATTCGAGGTAGATAACGTAAGTGGTCCAATAATATCAGATGTCATTTATTTTCTCCTTATATTTCCTCTCACAATATGTAAAGCAACATCAAACTTATCTCTTGGTTGGGCACATGAAAGATGCAATAGGAAGCCTACTGCGTAATAAATTTGTGCGTTATGTCTCTTCAACAAGGGAATCAGGTGCCATGATTACACACTGGAGTGGTCCTGACTCATATCTGACTCATATCTCCAATGTTTAAACTTGTTTGTTCAAATATTAAGTTAAGATAGGGTAGTCGTCTTATTTTTAACCCTCTTTTCTCTAGCTGGAATCTACTTTTTTTTTCTTTGAGTCATCTCCAATTTACTATTTTCCCAGTCATCTGTCAACAAGTTCCGAAACTCGCCGCTTGATCAGTATTTGCTCATTAGTGACGTGACATGACGTATTTTTAACCGTTCATTTATGACGTATTTTTAACCGTTTATTTTTTTAGTTAATACGTATTCTACGGGATTATATATGCCACTGTCTTCAAGTAACCAACATTTAATCTGAGCCAGTGACCATCAAACCGAATGTAAACCTATGGCTAGGACTCGAGCCTGAGTCGTATATCATCTGACACAAGTGGACCAAGTTCCAGTAAAAATCAGAGTTTTTACTGGCAGGTGAGAAAGCATCTTTGCGATGCATGAGTCCTCCTGATTCTTTACCAACATTCTGAGTTTTAGGGGGTGTATGAATCCAAAGTCTTACTCACTCTGACTCTGTTTAAACCAGAAGAGTTGGACCATGAAAAATCAAGGGGAAGTGTTAAATCTCATTTCATGTACCAAGAAAACTACCTTATGACCACCACCACCACCTATGGTGGACCAAATGTGCACCACAAAATGCCATATCTGTCACTATGAAGATTAAAGACTTCGATGTTGATACTAACTTGTATGAATGGATCTAAACTCTAAACCAAACCAGATTCACAAATCCAAACTCTAAATTTGTTGTCTAAGCTTTAAAATAACCCCCTAATTTAAGATGGATTAAGAGGATTCTTCTTATAAAGGAGTATCTTTTAACTAGAGTCCATGTTCATGAAGAAAGACACTACATTTGTCAAATTCTTCATTAATATACAATTAAACTTGGAAGTGTGGTTATAAAATTGGGTTTGGACCAAACAGTTGTTTTTTTTCTTGCTTTTATAAAGAGCAAATTGTTTAATACACATATCAGTAAACAAATACAGTTTTTGGTACAGAGTTTATGAATATTTGAGTAGCTTCCTTGTGCTCCGTGCAATGAAAATCACTACTTAAATTAAACAAACAAATGCAACCAAAATACTATTTTTCATACAGTCCTAGCCTCCTCCTAGGTTGATGTGAACAAATGAAAAACCCAAGGAGGCATGACATATCTACACATCACCATTTTATTTTGTTCTAATAATGCTTCTCAATATCATCATATCATAAATCCAACCAATTGGAACAAAAAAAAAAAGTAGTAATTGCAAGATCATTATAACCTATTGTAAGACAAAGAATGATAGTTTGATGAGATTTTGTTTCATTTTTGGTTTGATTGGTCCACCATTTTTTAGCAGCAAGAGTATCTTTCTCTAATTTGACTTGTGACTATAGAAAGGTAGTTGTATGTTCTTTAAATTGCACAAAACAAAATTCAGTTAATTAACGTTAATGCTCATCTCATTACATAAGAATTCACCATCATATTTTAAAATATTATATCTTGATGTTATGTTTCAATTGAATAACACCACCTACATTGGTTGGTTGAGACTTATTAAATTGCGTCTTGGAGCTAGGAAATAAATATAGTTAGCCAAACTTATGTCCATAGTAAAATCATTTTGGGGCTTTGCCAAAGATAGGAATGTTAGTTGAGCTAATGCTCCAAAAATTTTTTTTACTAATACTAGTAGTAAACTTCACTGCATCACAAGACTAGCAAATGACAAAGCATAGGAAATATACCATTAGCTTCATCTAAACCCAAGAAAACCTACCTGACTCTCTTATCCAGTAAAATCCAATCAGCCATTACTACTACTAGTTTGTCTGACTGAAATCAATGACTTTGTAGAGTAGAGTCTGCTGTAAGGTAGTGTTCTATTATAACTCTGTCTGTGGTGGGGGTGGTTAGTTTCAATTTCAATTTCAATTTCAATCCCTTCAAATTTCAATGTGTATTGAAAAACCAAGTCTCTTCTTCTCTTCCTCTCTAGTCATCACCACCAGTACCAATCTCAATCTCATCTCGTACACACTCCACGTATAATAAAAAGTAAGACAAGAACACATGTCATTGCAGATAGGAGAAGAAGAGAGAAGAGAATCATAGATAGACATTCATTCCCATTTGGCAATTTGTGTTATCCTTCTTCTTCTTCCTCCTCCTTTATTAAATAAGCTTTTCTTTTCTCTTTTCTCTCTTTTCTTTTTGTTTTTGGGTTGTTTTGTTCTTGTTTTATCTTTTGGTCTTCTCCTCCTCCTCCTCCTCCTTGTTGCTGGTTGTTGTTCTCTCAGTCCCTCTCACTCACTCATCACACCCTCCCTCCTCTTCTATTATCTCTTTCTTTCAATCATCTTCTTTTTTTTTGTTTGTTAATCTCCTTTCCCCCATCAAGTTCGGCGGATAAATCGGTGCACAGATCCAACCATAAAAAGTAATTTGCATACCATTTTTACTCTTTATCTTATTATCTTATATGACTCATTTTCTTTCTTGTTTTTTACTTAACGTGTAAAATGCAGTAAACTTGTATGAATAGATTTTCTGTTTTGCGTGTTGATTTGATCTGTTCTTGGTTCTGTCAACAACAACATTAATTACTCTCTGTATCTGGGGTATGTGATTGATGGTTACATGATCTCTCTCTGGGTATGTATTGAATCAGTATAGGCTACTGTGTGATATGGGTGGTGGTCCTGATCTTGTGATTTTTATGGATCTTTATGTTTCAATTAATTGAGAGAAGATATCAAATTCAATGCTTTTTAATGACAAAATAAGGGTTTCTTTCTTTTTTTTTTATTAAAGGAGCTTCATTTTTCATTTTCACTGTAATAAAAACACCATTAGTTCTTGGGAAGATTTCAAGGGTTTTTTTTTACTTTACATTCTTTCAGATCTTTCTACTTCTCTTGATTTTCTTGGTTTCTGATCTGTGTTTATCCTCTCTTCTTATTTTAGCCCTTTTCTTGTAAGTTTCTATCTTATCTTTCGGTGTTGAGATTTCCATGGTGGTTACTTCTTGTTTTCTGTTCTGGGTTTTCTTAGAATTCCATAAAAATGGTTTACTTTTTTGTGTTCTATTTGAGCTCATCCATTGTTGGTTTTGATTTCTGTAATGGGGTTTTCATGGATTTCTGATTTGTATTTTGTTGATTTTTGCAGCGATTGTTGAGATGGAAGGAGGTGAATTAAGATGCTGGGATGAACTATTACCAGATGCACTTGGGCTAATCTTTAAGAAACTATCTCTGCAAGATATTCTGACTGTGATTCCTAGAGTGTGCAAATCATGGGGCAAAGTTGTCGCTGGACCTTACTGTTGGCAGGAGATTAATATCGAGGATTGGAGCCGATTGCAGTCGCAGGACAAAATTAATCGTATGGTTGAAATGCTCGTCACAAGAAGCTGTGGTTCTGTTCGTAAGCTTGGGGTTACAGGGCTTTCGAGTGAGCGCATGCTGTCCTTCATTGCTAATCAGTAAGTGTAGTACTACTTCTGTCTTTTGGAAACCTTCATTTGTATCCTAATTGAGAAATTTTGAGGAAATAAGGATAGTAATGAACACAATAAACAATCACAGTAATTGTTCTGAACTTTAGATGGACACCATTCAAACTTTATATCTTAGAGTGAGATCATGTCGGATTTGAGTTTTAGGCTTTTAGCTAGTGTAGGAAATCCCAAATGCAATGTGGTGTTCAGGTTGTTAATGTGGTATCATTGTTATATTCCAAGTCAATTTCCGAGCTCAATTGATCCACTTGTTGTAGCTAGGATAAATCACCAATTCTGTTCATAGTAAATTTTCGATTCATCCATTGTTGTAGCTAAGATAAATCTGTTGATACTAATTCTGTTCTTGGCAAATTTTTGATTCATCCTTTCTGAATTGGGATGTTTGTTTTATGTTAGTGCTGGAAACCTTCAGACTCTGCGTCTACCTTCGAGTCAACTAAGCAGTCCATTAGTGGAACAAGTTGCAGGGAAACTAACCAGCATTACATTCTTGGACTTGAGCCACTGTGAGAAAATCAGTGGTCCTGCGCTGGAAGTGATTGGCAAGAGCTGTAAATTCCTTTCAGGACTTAGACGGGTCATGCGTCCACTTGAGGTTCTAGACAAAGATTCCCAAGATGATGAAGCTCATGCAATTGCAACCACCATGCCGAAGATGAAATACCTCGAAATGGCTTATTTAGTTCTCAGCACAGGTGCTGTTCTTGAAATCATCTCAAACTGTAAGGATTTGGAATACATAGATTTAAGAGGTTGTTGGGATGTTAAGCTCGATGAGAAAGACCTAAAGGAGAAACACCCCAGGTTGGAAGTAGTTGGACCAGTTGTAGACGAAGGCAGTTGCTGGGATATGGATGATTGTTCGTATTATTCAGATTCTTCTGATTATCTGGCTTGGGATTTTGTCGCTGGTGGAATTGCAGATTACGATGACTTAAGTTCGGATGGTTGGGATGATGAACAAAGACTCGAAGAACTTGAAATGAGGTTTTATGAAGGAGTTAACCAAGACATCTGGGATCATTCTATATTTTAATCTCGTCCTGTCCTGTCGTGCCCTTAACGAAAGGTAATGTATGTAGTAGTTCTCTACTTCTTTCTTTATAAATACTACTGCTGCTGCTACTACTAGTAGATACACTTAGTATTTTACTAGTAATTCTGAGTTAATTTGCAACTTCTTGTTATTTGCTTGGAACTTTTATTTGTGGTGTTCTCTACTACCTCCCTATCTCAGTTTATGTCCCATTGAAGCAGTTTTATTTTTCATTTTAAGGTTTCTGAATGGGGATTTCGCAAGGATTCTTGTTAAGTCTTATCTCAACCAATAAGAAAAAAAAACAAAAAAACAAAAGCAATTGCATTTGATAGAATAGGTTCATCATTTTAGTGCTTGTCCTCTGTTGCTTTTTTTGAAAACCAGCACCTGACAAGTTTTATTGACCATACAATATGCATTTAGTTGCACAGAATTTGTGCACCAAAATGTGGATATGCCTTCCTAAAAATAGACAAGTTTCCAATACTCCTCTCTTGATTTGGAGTTTTGTTTATTGATGTAAAGATACCCTCTCCAAAACCACTGCGATTGGATTCTTGCAAAACTTGTTTCCCAAATTGCATAATAATAAAAAAAAAATTACAATCAAAGTAAAGCTGATGGAATTATTCTTGTTTGTCATAGCTGTGGCTCAGTACCTTGGACGCATGCACTGCTGCAAGACAGTAAAAATGGTTAGAAAGAAAGCATAAAGTTGAAACTGAATAGTAAAACAGTAGAATTCTCTTTCTCCAAGTACAGTATAAATATGAAAGGTCCTACCTAATCTGAAACCCCCCCGGTACTCTCGGTCAATAATAAAGTCAACACCCTTTGGGTAAAATAATTCAGAGGGCCTGGGAAAAGCTTTACAGTTTACAGTGCAGCTCCAGAAGAATAGCAAGCAAGATTGAAAATAGAATGAATAGAGTGTGAAATGAAACCCAAAAAAGTCTTTTAAGCTTGCAAATGAATGAATCTGTGTGTTTTTCTGGGGTGGAGTAGGGAAAGAAATACTCTGATTGGATGGATGGATTGATTTGATGTGCTTTGCTTTCACGTGTTGCTGTGGAACAGAAGAAGAAGAAGAATTTGGTGTCCCA
Source organism: Papaver californicum (assembly GCA_023531435.1). Classification (NCBI taxonomy): domain Eukaryota; kingdom Viridiplantae; phylum Streptophyta; class Magnoliopsida; order Ranunculales; family Papaveraceae; genus Papaver; species Papaver californicum. The sequence goes on from JAJJMC010022402.1 coordinate 897,591, forward strand.
TTATTTCCTGCAAAACCCTTACTTTAGTGGGTGGGTAATTGCCTAATTGGTGGACCCAATACCCCCATACCCTATCTCCATAGCCATAGGGGTTGCAATTTGCAAAGACACATTTTGCTTCCCCAAGATTATTTCCGGTCATGGAGCTGATTTTCGGTCACAATAACAACCATTTTTACTAGATTGAATTATTGGGTTCCTGAAGCTGAAAAAAAAAGAAGAAGAGGGTGAAAAACAAAAGTGAGAAAACTTTATGAGGAGTGGGTTTATGAGCATGGACCATTCATATGTTTCTGTCTTTTGGTGGTGTGGCACTGAATAGGTTCAGAACTTCTCTACTGGAATGGAATATTTACTGAAGAGTGGGGTTAACTGGGAATGAGTACCCACATCCGTCTCTTATCACTTGTTCTCGTCATATCTCATTGGCTCTGTTCTGTTTGCTCTCTCCTCTTCAATCACCTTTCCTCTTGCAATTGCTGCAAATACGAAAATCAGAATTATTAATCATGTTTACTGGCAATTGGGTGTCGGTGAGAACCTTTGTGAACCCTACGCATAGAGGAAGCAAAGGATTATGATTCCTAATGATGAGACTTTTCTGCAGATGTCTTACTCAATATCTTATAATGTAGGGTAGTGAATCAATTTCCAACAGAGAGCGGTTCCTCCCTTTTTGTCCTGTTTTCTAAACCGTCCATCGCCAAACAATGAGTAAAAAGATATCACGAGGTGTGCAGTGAAAGTATGTTGTTGGGTGCGAAAAGTTAATTGACCGTGTAATTGTCAGAGTCAGCTTAGAAGAACTATAAGACTTCGTATTAAAGACAGGTTCGGAACTAGGCTTTACATATAAGGGTATCTTTCACCCGGTTCACTAGAAGCTGACACGAGGGACCAGAACGAACCACTTCATCTTTCCGCAGGTCCGGCTTGAAGTCCAGGCATAAGCTGTCTATGCGGCAGGCCAGAAAGACAGCGCTAAAGGCGTCAGTTCAGTTGCAAGCCTAAGCCAAGAAGGAACGAAGTTACTGACGTCCAAGGAGCCTCCTGTATTGTCTTTCTGGTTTTCCTTTACCCCTACGAAGCAAAAGAAGAAGGGGTGCGCAGAAACCAAGAAAACTAAAGCATCTGAACGGCAACAGCGAAAGTAGTTGCTTTGAGTGTTGTAGTCCAATTTAAAATGGATGGAACTGGCACTAAAAAGAAATGAAGAAAGGTACACGTAATATCATATAGGCTCGACATTTGGACATAAATGTAAGGACCGGCTTATTTCAATGAAATTGGCTCGTCTTGTTTGAACGGATAAAGTAGGGCATGCTGGACTCTGCTAAAGAGCCACTATTAGTAGCCGCCTAGTCTTTCCCGCCTATCTTTTTTCCGATCTAGCGAGAGCGAGTCTTTGTCCATTGAAATTCTATAGATAGATAGCCCATAGAAGTAATGTCATATAATAGAAGAGTCTCGCAATCCAGTTCCACGGTCCCGAAAGATTCATGGAATTCAGGTGGGGTTCAGGTCGAGGTAGTAACGGCAAGAAACTCATTTATAAAGAGATGAAGTCAAGTACTCGCAAGCAAATTATAAAAGAATGAGTAGCGATGACAGTGAATTTCAAGAGGCTCAAAGAGACTCGAGTGTATGCGAGAGGGGATTTAGAAACTCGACTAAGGAAGGCCTAACCCACCTACAAGTTCCTCATCCGATTGTTCATCTGATTGTTCAGTTCCACCAGCCACCCGCGGCCAACCTACAGATAAGCGAGTGGATCAAGAAGTGATCAAATTTCATTAGTATGGAATTGATGGACATCTAATCCAAATTCTCGAGCACGTCCTCTATTGACGTGAAGAAAGGACTTTTCCATTCTAAGTCCAATCTCCTACTCCATACGATTAAGATGGAACGATCTGGGATAGTCCATACTATAGTCAAGTTCTTTGGAATTGTAGGAACTCTTTCGCTCAATCTCAACGCTCTGTCATTGTCTGATTTTTGGTCATAGATTACACTCTATCTGATGTATCTACTTATCGTATTCTTGCCCCTGCTCGGTAGTTCCGTAGCAGGTTTTTTCGGGCGTTTTATAGGATCAGAAGGAACCGCTATAATGACCACCACGTGCGTTTCATTCTCTTCGATCCTCTCTATGATAGCCTTTTATGAAGTCGCACTGGGAGCTAGTGCTTGCTATCTAAGAATTGCTCCATGGATCTCATCGGAAATGTTTGATGCTTCTTGGGGCTTCTTTGGCGACCGTGAAGTCACCGGATGAATTGCCGAGTATATAGATCAGATCCGGACGCTGCTCTTGCTCCGCGGCGATACGGACTCGACCTGCTCCTACCCACCCCAGGGCACCATAGCATGTCGGGAAGAAGGGGGGCGACATACTGGGCGTAACCACTCCCTTGGGGGCTGTACCGCCCTGCCTTTCGATCGATACACAGTTGAGGAGGCCGATCACGAACGTTACAGGTGTGGGAGCGATCCTGGTCAGGGAAGGCTAAGACGGCGCCTCGCATATGGGTAGCAAGAGGGCGCTTATGCCCCGAAGATGGGGCCTTATGGGGAAGGGCCCAATAAGGACAGCACACCCCCCACTTTCAAGCGCACCTCTGTATCGACTGAGAATATGTTCTAGTCGGTGGAACCGGTGAACCACGCGAGCTGGTTAGATGCGTGGGGCAGAGGGCTCGTAGTACCCCCTTTGATCCAGCCTCGGAATCACCTACTCAAGGGACAGGCCTGACGGCAGGCGGTGGACTCTTTCAGGGAAGAAGGGGCCTAAAAA